>VDFB02035846.1:0-14857 GCA_007258455.2 Sequoia sempervirens | reverse complement strand
CTCAAATTATAAGTACTTTGGACAATAGTTTTCTCAACCTTCTTATAGAAACTTTTCTTACCCTTCTTATAGAAAATTTTCTTACTCTTCAAAATAGTTAGAATTTCCATTGTATCAGGTTTAACATCAAGAACATAAACAATAGGTTCCTACATACTTAACCTCCTAGACCTTCTAACTAGTGTAACTAGAATATTTGGTTCAACCATCTTACCCAATATAACAAACTAACCAACAACCTACTTCAAAGAAGATACACCAACCAAAACCCACATAATCCCCTCTTACAGGAATGAAAACCCAAACTAGTCCAACATAAAATGACATAGAGCACAATTGGGAGCTACAGAAGTGATACCACCCTAGGAAACTAGAAAATGATAGCTAGACTATATGTACACACACTTATAGACACAAGGATACTACACCACTGCTCCTATGATGGTTTTCTCAACACTCATATGTCTCTCCTCTAGTACTTACAATAATTATTTCAACACCTTGATAATTGCAGATGATGAGACAAACTACAGGAGATCATCATTAAATATAGGAATTAGAGCTTATGGCATGTAATGACCACCCTAGCTCACTTGAGCGAACAAAAGATCAATCACTCCATGCTTAATCTTGTTCATCGATCATTTTGGATTTAAAACTTAACCAATGAATCCCATTAAGGATCACCACTTTCCTTTTCGTCTATACTTGGAAACAATGATAATATACTAAAAAAATACCATGTAACCATCCACATCCTAGCCACATTGTTTAGAACTTACCGGTTGTCATAGAATTTTCCCTATATTTCCTTAAATCTTCAGTGACGAGTAGTAATTCTCATTCATGAGGAATATTCCCAGATCAAGACCCCATCACTAGTCACAGTAAATGGTTGAACCTTCATGAGTATTTCAGTGATGGAGACCTTCCAGTGAGATCTTTAAATAACCTATACCAGCTCATGTCATAGAAATGAATTTTGAAGTTGGAAATTTCTTCAGCAATGAGACATAAATCTAACACGTGGCCACTACACTACCTACTCTTTGCTCTCTTTCCATCTCTTGTATTGAAGTTAGAAAATTTTTTTAAAAAATTCAGAGATGTGATACAACACACCACCATACCCATCGCTCATCACAAAAATGAAGCTAAAGGTTTGAAATACTTTGGCGATGAGCGATATAAAAGGAAAATGTGGCTCATCACTCATCATATAAGAGAACCCACCAGTGAAAAGAACTTTAGTGATGGGAAATCACTTGATTTGACAAATATTTCCCACATGCAGAAAATATGTTTTTAAAGGAGGGCCATTAGTAGGCTGATGAGACTCGACCCTCAAAAGAAAACTTAAACATAATTCCTCAGCTACAAAATATTTCGCTCTACTTTGGGAGAGTTTAAAACAATGATAAAACTTTGGGTAATTGATGAGCCTAGGAAAAAGGGGCCAATGAAATCATGCATTTGATGACTTAAGTGGTGACTTCAGTAACCGACAACTGGTTGTAATAGGTCAACACAAAATTAAAATGTCCAAGGATCATTTATAATGAGAAATTACAAAATGAGGGTTTCTAGACCAAAACCCTAACCCATCCTTGGATGCATAAGCTCTCAATTATGACCAAAATAGGATTTTCTCAAGATTTTGCAAAAAAATTTGGAAGCTCTATCAGTGGCTCATGCTTGGGGATGCATACCCCTGGTGGGCATGGCAAGAATCTAGATCTCAGGTTGAAGCAGGTCAACAAAGAAGCACAAAAGCTAGGAGCTTGCCTAGACAAGGCAAGCAGATGCCATAGGAGAGAAGCATACCAAACCTATTTACAATATTTATAAGGCCAATACAATGTTTCCACCTAGATTTTAGAAGCCTCATTGATTCCATAGGCTTCAATCTCCCAACTTGGAGGCCCCAAGCCTCAAAAACTTAATGGCAACCCTTTCCTCTATCAAAGACCTTATCCTTAAATATATGTAATGAATCAACACTTCTACCAGAAAATCTTACAAGATCAGTTCCATTTTGGTTAACATGATTACTCAAACCTATCATGTTTCCAAAAATTTCCCTCATCTTTACAAAATATATCTAGCTAAGGAGTGCAATCAGGAAACATTTGAAACTCATTCATTCCATGGTGTGTATAGTCCATTTGTTTATTAAATTGATCCAACTCAATTTGTTCTAAATGAATTGAAAAAGTTAAACATTCATAATCCATTTGACTATTGCTATCATGAACTTGGACATCTTGAATATCAAACTAAAATCCCTCACACTTTTTGTTCTGGACTATGCAAATCATTCCCAGATATATCAAATATAAAAGATGCATATTCAAAGGAATATTTGTATTGGTCACCATAATAGGGGTACATACATAGGCCTTCATGATTCAAATATTGTTACTAATAGTTGAGTAAAGTTCCTTGTTCTCTTCATAAATTCTAAACTTGTTAGATGAAAACCTACCTACAATCATGTTGAGAAGATCAAGAACCTCAGTAGAAAAATCAATTGCACATTCACATTGATTAGCATTGTACCCCATGTTATTTTCATCACTTGTTTTCTCTTCATGCAACTCAAACAGTCTTGTAATGTCAACAATATCTGACAATTCATCAAATATTTTCTCATTATTATTGGACAATATTGCTAATCTATGATCCATATGTGTATCATGATGCATAACTTGGTTATTCAAATTTGAACCTCATATTTTATCAATGCATACACTCTCATCATCTTGTGCAACTAACCTTTTAGACGTAGCTTAACACATACATGAGTAACTGGAGAACTAGCATGTTCATCAACACCTTCATTATTTATAGCACTACAGTTAGGATGAGCATATTAAACACACATATTCTTATCTTCAAATTATTCATCATTCATAGAATTAACATGCTCCATTGATGACAAACTCAAATCACATTCCAAATATATTTCCAATGTAGTTTTTCCATCCATTTGTGATAAATTGGATGTTGGAATCATTACATCTCTCAAGAAATTGAAGTATTTATGGATCATCCCCATAAGAGAAATCATATTCAGAAGCTTCCATCTTATTTAGATCTTTAATCTTACTTATAACATCAGTCCCAAATGTGAAAGACTCATAAGCACTACTTTCAAAAGATTTATCAGTGTATCACTCTGTTTGCTCATGGCCATACCTTGACTAGGCATAAAATGCTTCATTAGAATCCTCAAAAAGTGGATTATCTTTGCACCAATAAGGATCATTACTTCTATTATTTGGTGGGGATGGGGATTCATCAAATAAAGGATTATGCATTATCTTCATTGCTACCATTACAACTTCTGCTTCATCAGCATGAAGATCTATATCTTACAAATCATCATCACTGTCAAAATCATTGTAGTCACTTGAAGACCATATAGAATCATGCCCAAAGTTTTTGATCTCATTTCAAGTTGACTTTATTGATTTACATTTTGAGGGCTCTTCACTTGAAGAGTAAGTTTCATTCCCAAGGAAACAAAAATTCCCATTATTATCATCATAATTTCTTGAAGTAAAGGATTTGATCTCCTTTTCATAATAATAACCATGATTATCAGAGGAATGACATGACTCAATGCCATCACAACTATCACAACATGAAAACCCACTGATACTAGGACTACACTTAGGTTCATCAGACTAGAAATGTAAACTTTTATTTTCCATATCTTGATCATTGGTTTGTGACAAAGAATCATCAATATTAGCACCATTTCTATTGATCCAATCATGAGATGGGATAATCTCTTATACTTCTTCCATTTCTTCACCTTCCAAGTCATCCAAAGGATGCTATACAGACATGTCATTTGTGAGTTGATTGCAATCATTATATTCTCCCATGTAATGGAATGGAAAGTGGCGATATGATGGGTATGTGTAGGGTATGTGGCTGACGACTTTTTTTTTTTTACCCAAAATTAATGAAAAAAAGGGTTTTTAAAGGAGATTCTCAACTTTCCACCAATCTAAATTATGCTTTACTTTGAATTTAATAAATAATTATTATTCATTTTCTATTTGAATTACAACTAAAGTCCTAATTGATAGGTGATTGAAAACATATATAGCTTAAAGTATCCCATTTTTCAATCCAAAATATGTGTCACATTCTATGTTTAGATAAATATAGATTAAAAAAAAAATAAATTTCATGAATTTTGACCAAGTTTAGGTGGTCGACATGAAGTTTTTATATTTTAAAATTTGTAATAAAAATTCATAATTAATTATTTACTTGGAAACAAATTACAAAAAATATGCATCACATTGGGACATGAGTCCTCTACTTATATCTAAAATATTATAAAAAAATTATTATCATTTTATTGTGGTTAGGGTGGTGACAAACACCTACTTCTTATTTTCCTAAAATTTAAGTACTATTGCATTGAAATTTCAAATTTTCACCAAATAGATTTAAAAAAAAAATAAAAAATAGTAGTTTAGAAACTATATTCAATTTTCTACAAATTCTATTCTTACATGTTTTTGAAATAATATAGATAACTTATTCAAATTTTTACGTCAAGTTTCCTAATTCTGATTTTTCTAAATTTTTCACCACTTAAGGGCCTATTTTTTCCATGATGATCCTACACATACCCTACACCTTCTGAATTTCTTTGCATTTTTTCCTAATATTTTTTAGAAGGACAATGCCCATTAACATATAGGGGTGCCACATGTTGTGCATAATCATTCTTAGTTCCCTCCACAATTTTTATCTAGTCAATTACTTGGCTTAAATTGTGAGGTTTCAATTCCATTAACAGGGTACTCATTCCTAATTGGTACATTTCACAAAACAAATCAATACACCTTGAATATTCTTGTTTAACACTTTTGTGTACACCTCCAAAAAGGCATCCACAAATCTGGAAAACAAATCATAAGGTGATTCTCCTTTGCGCCTTTTCATTTTATACAATCTTCTCACAAAAGACATCTAATCAACTTGTTTTTGATCTTGTGGACATTCAATTTTGAGCTTATTATGGTTTTCATATTGTGGTGATGGAGAAATTGAAGCATTAGGAGCCTTATCATTTTGATATAGATTCTTTCTAATTATTGCTCCATTGGTTGCATTTGCACTCAACGTACTAGGATGATCAATGCTAGTGGCTGAGTATCCTTTCATCATTGAATACTTCAAGTTATTTTCAATTTCTATAGCAATTTGATATGCTTGATGAAATTTTGTGGGCTCTTTGTCCATTAATAGGTAACTCATCTTTTTATAAAATGCACCTAAGTACACAACCAAACATTCTACCCCATTTGGTCTTATGCTTTTAGGGATCTCCCTTATTATATTTAAAAATATAATATTAAAAGAGGAGACTAACTCATCTTCCCCTTTCCATACTCATGAAATTTTTTCTTATTAAGATTGGATCAATCCTTTCACCAAACTATTCCATGAACACTACTTTAAACTCATCCCATGAATGTATAGAAGATGTTGGTAGATATGAGAACCAATCTCTTACATCTCTTTTTAAGGAATGCACAAACAATTTCATGAAAACATCCTCAAAATCTAATTCATAATCACCCATCACATCAACAAATTCTTGCAAGTGTTTTCTTGTTGATTCAAACTTTCCACCACTAAACTTAGGTACCTTTTCTTTGATCTTAGGTGGGACAACATTTCAGTAATTGTGGACACAAAGAAAGTAACCCTTCTACCTTTTCTCATATTTAGGCCCTCTTGGTGATTTTGGCTTGATTTTTCGTAGATTTTATGTTGTAATGTGGCCAACACATTCACATTAGGTCTTAGGTCCTTAAGAATCAATAAGAATTCTATGATGTCTTGTAAAAGTGTTGTGAAGTTTTGTAACCCACTTTCACACTTTTCTAGGACCTTTTCACTATAATTCACCTAAATAACTCCTTTTTTATCACTTACCAAGTCTTATTTCAAAGTGTTGTACAGAGTTGTAACAAAATCTCATGCTTTTATAGGCTTTTCATCAATAATTTGACCCTTTCTTATGTTTAAATGGCCCCTTAATGCACTTTCTAGCCCTACATAAGTGTGTTTTGGTGAATAATCCCTGTAAACATCATTAAATACACTTTAATTCCCAACACCCAGTAAAATTTCCCTGGTGGGGTCAAGTCACCACCTAGGGTGAATTAGTACCACTGGGCACAAAAAAAAAAATTATTTTAAATTTCTTGCGGGATATTATTCTCTTAACCTTGAGGTCAGCCTATGATGTGTTATTTTTGAGAAATTTTATAAAATCAAGTATAAATAAAGGTTTTTGCCCTCATTTTGCATCTTCTAATCTCATAATTCATTCATTCACTTGTGGTGTAGAAAATTGGACACTCTTGAGAAAAGAGACAATTTCACACTTAACTTGGATGTACTTTTGAGTACCCCTGCATTACTCATTCTTCAAAACAACATTTATAGGCCCCTAAAACCCATTATTTTTTATCTAGAGGCTCATTTTACTTCAGAAATCACTTAAATCTAGACAAACAACACTCAATTCATTCATATCCCAAAAACCCACCTTCAAAAAGCATTAGTGGGACCCATTTGCCACCTTGAGTGAATGAGTCCCCTCTGGTGGGATCCATTCACCAAGGGTGGAAAATGAGTCCCTTTTGAGGGAAATTTTAATTTTGAGTGGGAATTCAATTAATTCAACTAATTTTTTTGATGAATGTCAGCCTCTTAGGTCTAAATAACGATAAAATTAGGTGTTGATGTCTATAAATACTCATTTTAGGTCATTTTTCATATCTCTTAGTCATATTAAAAAGAAATTCTCAAAAGTTAAGTTTTAGGAGTCTTTCACAACAAGTTTTATTTGCATTTTATACAACAAAGTTGAATCTTTAGAACAACAAACTAGGGTTTTTATGGGTCTTGAAGCTCACTTCTCATTCAAAGATCAACATTGCAAAGAGTTGTTGATGGATGCCTATGGTGAATCATGGAGAAATCTAGGTTGAGGATATGCAACTAGCCAACAAATCACACCTAAAGACTTGTTTTCAAAGTGATTCCATCTTTTGTCTTCTCTCTATCTTCATACTTAAGGTTTGCATTACTTTTGCATGTTAGTTACATCTATTTGATATGTTTTAGGGTTTATAGGGTTGAAGTCTTGCATCATTCAAATCACCTTTGCACATCTTATTCTAGCACAATAGAATAGGGTTTTGACATACTTCAGATTTTCCTAGTCTTTAACACACTTAAGGCTAGGGTTTTATGCAAATTTTTATCCATTCAAGGTTTTATTACCCGACTAGGGGTTTGACCAAGGAAAAAACCCCATTAAATAATCAATTTTAGGTTGGTTTGTAAGAATTTTTTGACATCCCAATTTAGGTTTCCGTCAAAAAGTGTTGTACAGGTGACAAGGTGCGGGTCTGAGATATGAGTTTGTAGAAAATTGAATGTGGATTGATTCACCATGGATGGCAAATGAGTCCCTCATAAGGTGGCTAACAAAGTTAGATGCAGATCCAAATACCCAGTGAGCAAAAACTAGTTTATAGGCAGAAATCCCTGTCTTGGGACAGATTCGCCCAGGGTGGTGAATGAGTCCCAGTCAACATAAAAGTCAAATTTACCAAATTTCCAGAATGCTTTCTAGTATTCATCTATCTCACAACTACAAACATTTTGAATTACAACTTTTTGTTTAATTTCATTTTTTTTATTCGTCTTTCTAAGCTTTTTGCAAATGTCACTGTGTTTTCAAATATTGCACATTTCATTAGTTTTGTATTAATAACTAATCAATTTCATCATCTAGTTGCATTTAGAACATTTCATTTATTCATATTCCATTGTACATTCCTCTATTTGAATGAACAACCTCAATTTTAGGGTTCTATCTCTCTCTTTTTAGGTGAAAAACCCAAAGAGTGTAAGAGAAGTACATAGACACCTTAGAATTGTTGGTTCATCACTTAATCATTCTCAAGCATTCTAGGCATTATCAATTCTTCATTGGAGCATCTACTTGCATATCTTCAAATTTCTACATCAAGGGTTTGGTGAGTTGGCATTACATGTTGTTCATTCATCATTTTGTTTCTATTTCATTTCATTTTCAAGGGATTGATTACCAAATTGGGGTTTGACCAAGGAAAACCCCTATTCTCTAACCATTAACCTTTGTTTTATGGGTCTTGTATGTAGATTAGTAAAAGAGAAAGGTGTTAAAAAGGTGTCAACACTTCATTGAAGTCATTCAAGTCAACAAATCCCTAAGAAGCTTGGAGACCTCTTACAGCTTGATTTTTGTAGATTCAGATCCAGACACTTGTCAAGAAGAGAAGTGAAAACTAAGAGCTACAAATTCCTGTCTTGAAATTCCTGAAAGATGAAGGTGGACTAATTCACCATCAGTGGTGAATTAGTCTGACTACCAGGCCTAAAAAGTGTTTTCTATATTTTTGGATACCCTTTTTGTTGAAACCTATTCCAATAGAATCTTTGTAAAATAGGACTAAGTCACCCAACTTGGTGTAAGTGTCCCAGTTGTCTTCAACAATTTTTTTTGTAGGATTCCAGAGCCTCTCTACATCACATTCTAGTTTCCAAGTGCAACCCTCCAATTTCATTTATTTTTGTTATTGTTTGTTTGCATTCTTAGATCGTTTTGCATATCACAATGTGTTTTCAAAAAAATTGCATTTCTTAGGTTTTGCATTAATAATCAATATATTCTACTAGTTTATTGCATTAGGACATTACATTTAGGCATATTTCATTCATACTTGCATTATTTTTGAGTGGGGACATTTCCCATTTTGGACCATCTCTCTCCTTTTAGGTGAAAAACCTTAGAAATGTTAGAGATCATTAGGGTGCCAAAGTATTTGTCCACAATAACCACAAATGTTACTAAAATTTATAGATTTTTACCTTTTGGTACTAAAATTTCCTTGATATGACAAGGGTTGCCCATTATAAATTGTTGTTTTTGGGTCCCTATTAGGATGCATAGACTGATAATGCATTTTATCACACTTTTACAAACCTTGTCCCATCTACCTTATAATTGTAAAAGGAAATTCAAAACCCCTTTGCAATTATGACCTTAAGCCTTTATAATGCAAGCCTCCTATATATATTTTGTGTAAGATCTTAAAATATAACATGCTTCTTCATGATAATACATGAATTTCAATTTACACTCTAAAAGCATGCAAAATTACCACTACTATTCCCTCATTTAGTGCTACTTCACCTAATAGGGAATCGTTTACATCTTTTTTTTGAAAGAAGGGGTAAAAATTTTATTCAATCAAAACCAAAGTACAAAGCACAGGCCAAAGGCACACCAACAAAGAAGACAACCAGACCAACCAACAACAACACTACCTATTCATGTCCTCCACTAATAACCTCTCAAGGGTATCAAGATAATTAGAAGAAAGCTCATCCTTTCCACTGATATCCCAGCCATCCACATTCTCAGAGGCCCACTTCGCTAGACAATCGGCAACTTTGTTCCACTCTCAAGGGATATGACAAAAGGAGACAGAATCCAAGGAGCTGCAAAGACTCAAAATATGTCTGCCCACAGAAGCCAATTGCCAATTAACATCATCCCACCTTTGATTGTTCAACAAATCCACAACAATCTGAGAATCTGACTCACAAATGATCCTCCTCCAGCCTAAAGAGCAACCACGCTCAACAGCAATTTTAATAGCAAGGGCCTCCATCAGATTATTAGACTGTTGCCCTTTGTAACTAGAGAAGACAAAAACCACCCCACCATCATTACCTCTACCAATACTCCCCACACCAGCATGTCCAGGGTTCCCACGAGAAGAACCATCAGTATTAATCTTTAGGACCCCCACCGGGGGAGGCATCCACTTCCCATCATGACAGACTCGTTGCCGAACTTGACGGGGCCTTCTGCCAGCAAAATAACCCCGGCTACTATCCCCCAAGCTCAAATTCCGCACAATATCAAGATCACCAGGATCAATATTTTCAGACATGTCACACTTAGCCGAAATAGTCTCCTGAAGCCTGCTAATTATCTTCTTCCACAATTGAATATTTCCCAAATTGGAACCACAAAAAACTCTACGGTTCCTCTCCAACCAAAGATTCCAAAGAATGAAAATAGGCCCAATGGACCAGGCCACTAGAAGGAAAGGAGTCTTTGCTGGTGGTCTGCCCAAACTTTCCCAGAAGTCAATCAAGGAGGTAGCATGAATACACCCATGATGCCAAGCCTCCCACCACCTGTGCCATAACTCCCTAGAGTAAGGGAAAAGAAAGAACAAGTGGGAGGTACACTCCTCATTATGAGAACAAAGAAGGCAAATAGAGGGCCCCTGAAAGCCACGTTTGCGAAGATTTTCCCAAGTGAGGCACTTCCTCTGAGCAACCAACCATAAGAAAAAATTGCATTTGGGCCAAGAGAAGTTGTCCCAAACCTTCTTCCACCAGTGCACCTCAGCAGGACCATATAAGTTCCTGTCAAGCATAGCATAGCCTTGGGCCACAGTAAATTTACCTTTAGGACTAGGATTCCAAGCCAGAACATCCCTCCCATTAAGGGAGCTACAAAGCCTAGCCTCCAAAACTCTAGAAAGAACAACACGATCCTCATCAGATCCACCAATGGGCCACTCCTGTGGGTCCTTCCAGCAAGCCACCTCTGTCTGCCCAATATGCTTGATAGTTTTAAAATGCTCCACCTTAATCCAACTGGCCTCAGAAAAAATATGGCAAAGAGGTTGAAGCTGAGGAAAACTAGAAAGAATGGGAGGGTGGCCATCCCAAGAGTCCTGCCAAAACAAAACATCAGAGCCTCTATTACAGATCCAAAAGAGGCCCTCCTTAATCAGCTGAGCACCCTTCTTAAGGGTATCCCAAATACAAGAACCTTTACCCAACAAGGGAAGACGTGGCACATCGAGGCAATCAGCACCAGGAAGATACTTGTGGGTCAGAATCTTTGCCCAATCCTGATCTTGATTGTTACACCACCTCCAGTACAGCTTGGCAGCCAAGGCAGTGACAGCAAGCACCATAGACCTAAGACCAAGGCCCCCAGCATGCTTTGGCCTGCAAACAGACTCCCACTTGATCAAGCTCCACTTTGAGGAAAGAAGGTTGCCAGACCAAAGAAATTGCCGAGACAAAGCATCAAATTCCCACACAAAGGTGGACGGGGGAACCTGCACACAACACCTATAAATGGGGAGAGACTGCACCACCATCTTAAGAAGAATCACTCTCCCAGCCGAAGATAACCATCTGTGGGTCCAATGGCTAACCCTACTGCGAAATTTATCCAAAATACCCTGCCAATAATCTCTCCGCTGTCCTCCCAAAGCCAAAGGGATCCCAAGGTACATCAAGGGAAGAGAACCGATCTGAAATCTAAGGATCCTAGCAATCCTACTCTGAATAAGCTGAGGAGTATTAAAGAAATAAATAGAAGATTTATCATCATTAATCCGCTGACCAGAAGCCTTCAGATAGATGTCTAAGGCTCGCCTGAAGTTCACCGCCTCACTGATTCTAGCCAAGCCCATTAGCCCAGTATCATCCACAAACTGAAGATGAGAGTAGGAAGGGAGAAGGTTGTTCCAGCTCCAACCATGGATAAGACCTTGTCTCACCTGAGATTTAATAAATCTTCCAAGACCCTCAGCCATGATAATGAATAAGTAAGGGGATAAGGGATCCCCTTGCCGGAGTCCCCGAGAAGCACTAAACAAATCTGAAGGTTCCCCATTAATGAGAACAGAGAATGAGGTAGAGGTCACACAACTAAGAACCCAGTTCACCCATTCCTCAGCAAAACCAAAAGCCAAGAGTGTTTTCTGTAAGAACTCCCAACTCACTCGGTCATAAGCTTTAGACATGTCCAGTTTAATAAACATAGCCTTCTCCTTAGAGTTAGCCATAGAATGAATAGCTTCCATGGCTATCACAACACCATCCAAAATTTGTCTCCCTTCAACAAAACCCCCCTGCTCAGCTGAGATCAAAGAACCAAGGAGTGGTTTGAGTCTCTCAGCAATCAATTTGGTGATGATCTTGTAAACAACGTTACATAACGCAATAGGCCTGAATTGAGCTAACTGGTTAGCTCCTTCCAACTTAGGTATGAGGGCCAAAAAGGTAGAATTCATAGACTTGAGCATCTGTTTGTTCCTAAGTGATTCCTGAACCACCTCAAGGAGATCCAACTTTATAATTTCCCAGAACTCTTGAAAAAACTCAATTGGAAACCCATCCGGACCAGGCGCCTTACCTTTTTTCATATTAAATACCACTTTCTCCAACTCAGGTAACAAGATAGGACATAAGAGAGTCCCATTCATCTCAGCAGAGACCAGGCGGGGAATACAATCCATGATGGCCTGCTCCTCAGCCCAAGCAGCAGGATTCTCCCTAGAAAAGAGGTTTGAGAAATAATTGACTGCCTCCCTGGAAATATCAACATAGGACGAGAGTTGAGCCCCTTCCTGCGAAACCAAAGAGGAGATAGAATTTCCTTGTCTTCGAGCCTTAACAGAATTATGAAAGAAAGCAGTGTTCCTATCCCCCTCCTGAAGCCAATCAATACGAGATTTTTGCTTCCAGAAGATCTCTTCCCGAAGTTCCCACTCTTCTAACCCCTTTAGAGCCAAGGACTCAGCCATACTAAGAGCAGAGGTCAACCCTTGGTCCCGAATCTGTCGAGTGATAGTATCCAACTTGGACTGGGCAGCCATCTTCTGAGCTTGAAGGTTCCCAAAACATTGTTTATTCCATCTCTTAAGTCTGAACTTCACATGCTGAAGCTGCTTGCTAAAAGTGAACATGGCTGTCCCATGAGAAGGCCTCCCCTCATGCCACCAGTCCAGCATTAGCTCCTGAAGAGATGGATCTCTTAGCCACATCAATTGGAATTTGAAGGAGGGATTTTTGGTGACCCCATAAGCGGTGACAGAGAGCTTAATGGGCCAGTGATCAGAGCCCCTCCAATCCAGAATTTCAGAGCTAGTGATCAACCTACTATTCAACCAATAACAGGAGACAAGAAATCTATCAAGCCTTTCAGATATAGCCTCCACACCACATCTCCTATTATTCCAGGTGAAGACACCATTGGAAGGCTTCACATCTATGAGATTCAAGAGACCAATCATATCCCTAAGAAGATTGGCAGAAGGGTCAAGCCTGGCTAACCCACCACGTTTTTCATCTAAGCAAGTAACAGCATTAAAATCTCCAGCCATAATCCATGGGAGAAACGGGTCCAAGGCTCGGATGAAGCGAATGTGAGCCCAAAGATTTAACTTACCTGAAAGATCCGTAGGAGCATAAATATTGGATAAGAGACACCTTTCTCCAGTAACAAAACTAGAAGCAACCAGAGAAATGGAAGACCGACTAGACATCCACCATAAAGGGGAGACTTTCCTCGGGTTCCAGAAGCAAGCCACACCCCCTGCACTGTTCAAAGCACCTACCCCCTGCCAATTGCCTTGGGGCCAGATACGCGAAGCACAATTAGCAAGCCCATCAATAGTAAGCTTAGTTTCCTGGATAAAGACCACATCCGGTGACTGAGATTCAATTAATCTGCGAACAGCCTTTTGTCTAGGGATGCTGTTCAACCCCCTTACATTCCAAGATAAAACAATCATTTATGGGGGTGGGAGAAATGGGAATCAATGGGCTTCACAGACCCAGACTCAACCAAAGTATCACCCATAAGCTTAACCTTCTCTTGATCAGTCTTTCTTCCACTCTTTGACGGTTTATCAAGAGGCCCCTTTTTAAAGGATTTCTGTTGTAAGCCTAATGTAGGAGGAGCTTTGATACCCCTCGTAGGATCTGAGGCCCCCTTAGGAACAGGGGGATCAGGAACCACTGCAGCAGAGTCCTTCAGAGTCTGTGACCCCTGCAGAACCCCGAAATCCTGAGCATGAGCCAAAGAATCCATAGCCTTCTGATCCTTCTGATGAACCCCTGGAGATAGAATTTGATCCTCTTTCCTTGCATCATCATCCTAAACATCTTGCAAACCCTTAGCCCCAGACGAGAGCTCAACTGGAATACCCTCCTCCTGGGTCAAATCATCAAGAACCTCAAACCTGTTAAAGTTGCCGTCATTCTGCCTATCCATCTAAGATCTCTTCCTGCCCTTGCCTTTGTTATGGGACTTGACCGGAATAAAGCCCTCATCATCCATGGGTTCATTAGACATTGGAGCCTTTCCCTTGTCGCCCTTGGGAGGCCCAGTAGCAGCAAAGGGAGAGGGTTTAAATCTAGGGCATTTGCGGTGTAAATGTCCATATTCATGGCAAATTCTGCATCTAAATGGTAGGGTTTCATAGTCCAGCTGTTGGATCCAACAAGAAGATCCCAAGAGAATTTCCATAGAGTCTGGTAATGGATTATTTAAATCAACTTCAAAACAAATGCGAGCGAAAGAAATTACCTTACGGTCTTGAGTTTGGGAAGCCAATCCCACAGGTTTTCCAAGAAGCAACGAGATTGAGTGAAGAATATCCTCCCTCCAGAATTCCAAAGGAAGCCTCGGCAAACGAACCCACACGGGAACCCGCGAAGGGATCTCCTCCGCAGAGTTGAATCCCATATGCCAAGGTTTGATGAACAACCCAACCTGGTTAAAGAAATAAGGACCTCCCTCGAAAGCCCTATTCCTGTCGGACATGCTTGAAAAGACAACCAAAAAATAGTTATTAGCTGCCAGAATAATCTCCATATCACCTTCTGGGTTCCAAACCCTACGTGCCTAGGAATCCAAAACAGGTAGAGATAAACG
>VDFB02035843.1:0-45683 GCA_007258455.2 Sequoia sempervirens | reverse complement strand
CATCAATTGAAAAAGGCTTTCTTTATGAGACAAACTTGTATTGATTTTGACATAAATCATAAAAATTTGGATAGAGCACTTGCAAGAAGAGAAAGAATAGATGATCCTCTTCAAAATGATACATGGGATTTTGTCAGGAGGCTTCCATGTGTTGATAAGAAGCTAACTAATAATGTAAAGCAGGTAATTCAACAATTTTGGCATGATAACTCTAGAATATCACCCAATGCAAAGGATGTTTTAAAGTTAAGAATTGGCAATCGAGACCGTACACTGCATCCTAAACATTTCTTGGAATCAAGCCAAACAATGTTGTTGAAAATTTTTATTGAAACACATCCAAATATGGAAATATCACAAAGGAATTTTGAAGGGTTGAAGCCATTTTATTGTGTGCCTCTTAAAATTCATAATACTTGTTGCAAATACCATGTGGAGTTTTCAATCTACCATGAACTATTATGCTATATCCATTCTAGTTTGCATACTATTGAAATGTTGTAGGAGTGTGGTGTAATGCATCTTCTGCAATCATCAAGGGACTTGCTAAATCTATTTTTATGTTCTAGAGATGATGGTTGCTTTTTCTATAGAAATGATTTTTTAAATGTGAAGTGCTTAGAATGTGGTGGATTTTCAAAGTTTGTTCAATGTTTTCATGAGGGTTCTGAACATGAATTTGGGAAGAAGCTTGTTGAGAAAAAGAGATATGAGATAGTCAAATATACTTTGCAAAGTGGAGGTGAAGGTTCTAGATGTGAGTTGGTTACAAAAGAATGTAGTGTTGTTGATTTTATTTCAGATTTTAAGGAAAATATTGTATACAAGTATGCAAGGAATACTCATAGGTCTCAGTGGTTGGATCCAAAATTCAGGATGTGTAAGGACTCTTTTTTGATTGGCACTATTATATTAGTGGTTGATTTTGTAGAAAACTACACATTGCAACCACAAAACAAGGTACAATCTTAGTATTACAATTCCATTTAGATTGCTATTTTTGTCCACATAACATTTAGACATGTACCTGATAGTACAGAGGAGGATTGGAAGATAATCAGAGAGTATCATTTTTATGAGTGATGATAGATCTCACTCATCTGAGTATGTCCAACATTGTTTCAAGAATTTTTTTGAGTTCTTGCAAGAGCATGATATAGCACTGCACCGACATCTCATTTTTGTCATGCATAGTAACTCACCAACTCAACTACAAACCTTTCCAAATCTTTAAACCCATAGTCACCTTATACAGTCCTAATAACATCTACCATGGCCATACCATCGAGTTACATACCGTACAATAGATGGTATGACCTTTTAGCACTTTGGACTCTTGAGGAAAATCATTGGTCCAGTGTAGCTCAGAGTGATTCAACATATTTTGGTACAAAAGAGGACCATCCCTAGCGTAAACGTACCCATCCAGATATGTTGGAACAATCTGTTTGGTTGTACGAGTTGTAGAATGAAAGTTGCACCACTTTGCAACTTTACACTGCTTGCATCTGACAACTTTTCCCTCAACTGAAAACTCATCACCATGGGAAAATGCCTCTGAGATAAAAAAAACTGAGAGAGGTTGTTGTAGATGGTCCCAACACGATCCCATAGCCTCAAACGGAGAGTCATCTTTTCCCTCAACTGAAAACTCATCACCACAGGAAAACACCTTTGAGATAAAAAAAAAAGAAATTGAGATAGGTTGTTTTAGATGGTCCCAACATGATTCCATAGCCTCAGATGGAGAGTCTGTAAGCATCATGGTTTCCAAGAAATAGCCCTTAAAAGATTGTTTCCTTTTAGCACTTTGGACTCTTAAGGGAAATCATCGGTCCAATGTAGCTCAGAGTGATTCGGTGTATTTGGGTGCAAAAGAGGACCATCCCTAGCATAAATGTACCCATCCGGATGTGTTGGAACAGTTTGTTTGGTCGTACAAGTTGCAGAATGAAATTTGCACCACTTTGCAACTTTACACTACTTGCATTTGGCAACTTTTCCCTCAACTGAAAACTCATCACCACGGGAAAATTCCTCTAAGATAGAAAAAACCGAGAGAGGTTATTGTAGATGCTCCCAACATGATCTGATAGCCTCAAACAGAGAGTCTGTAAGCATCATGGTTTCTAAGAAATAGCCCTTCAAAGATTGTTTCCTTTTAGCACTTTGGACTCTTAAGGGAAATTGTCGATCCAATGTAGCTCAGAGTGATTCGGTGTATTTGGGTGCAAAAAGAGGACCAACCCTAGCATAAAAGGACCCATTTGGATTTTTTGGAATAATCCATTTGGTCCTACGAGTTGTAGAATGAAAGTTGCACCACTTTGCAACTTTACACTGCTTGCATCTAACAACTTTTCCCTCAACTAAAAACTCATCACCACGGGGAAACGCCTCTGAGATAGAAAAAACCAAGAGAGGTTATTGTAGATGGTCCCAATACAATCCCATAGCCTCAGATGGAGAGTTTGTAAGCATCATGGTTTTTGAGAAATAGCCCTTCAAAGATTGCTGTCTTTTAGCACTTTGGACTCTTAAGAGAAATCGCCGGTCCAATGTAGCTCAAAGTGATTTGACATATTTGGGTGCAAAAGAGGACCATCACTAGTGTAAACGTACCCATACAAATGTGTTGGAACAGTTTGTTTGGTCGTATGAGTTGCAAAATGAAAGTTGCGCCACTTTGCAAATTTACACTGCTTGCATTTGACAACTTTTCCCTCAACTAAAAACTTGTCACCACAAGAAAATTCCTATGAGATAGCAAAAACCAAGAGAGGTTATTGTAGAGGGGCCCAACACAATCTCGTAACCTCAAAAAAAAAGTTTGTAGGCATCACAGTTTCTGAGTAACAGTTCGTCAAAGATTGCTGCCCTTTTGCACTTTGGACTCTTAAGGGATTTCGCCGATTGAACATAGCTTGAATTGCTTCAGCCTATTTGGGTGTGAAAGGGGACCATACCTAACCTAAACGTAACCATCTGGATGTGATGGAATAGTCAGTTTGGTCATACGAGTTGTAGAACAAGATTTATTTATGCCCTTACAAGTAGTTTTTAGCCTCCAACCAAACTCTAACGCTAATTTTCGTGCGAAAAAAGCCATGAGACCATAGCTTGTTGCTTTATTTTTAATGGAAACTGGTGGGAAGTAGAGTTAAATTCTTCACAAACTTGGTTTGAAGTAATTTCATTCATTTTTGTGCATTTAAGAGGCATTTTACTGGAGGTCGGTCTGTGAACCCTATTCCAAGGGTTTTGGTGTATTTAAAATGGGGTTTTAAGCCTTCCACCCACTGTATGATGTTGTAACTTGGTGGATATTCTTAGTTAGGACAGATAAACATGTTTGCACTATGTCTTGTGTAGGGGAGGTCAGCATTATGATTTTTGGTGATGCCCTAGATTGCATTTGGGGTGTTTTTGCATGAAAAAGTGAGGTTAGAGAGGGTAAAAGTGGTAATTTTTTGAGGGCAATCACTTTTCTTATTCTTTTAAGCTTTTGCAGGGTTATTAAAGGGTGTTGGAGTTGGTGGTAAATTTTGGGGAAGTCTACAAATAGGTTTTTCAATAAACCTTGCCAAATTTGAGCAATTTGAGGGTTTTGTGGAATAGGGTCTTAGAGGGCGAGTTCCAAAGGAAAAGTGGAAAAATTTGAGGTTTTTTCATCTTTTGATTGCTTCCCCAACAAGTTTTAGGGTCTGTGAAGTGTTCCAAGGGTGGTTGTTTTCGAAATTTGGCTTATTTGGCTAGGTTGAGTAGTGTAGTTTGCATGATTTGTGAAAGTTGTTCCAAAGGAGTCCTATGTGAGTTAGAATTGTGTTGAAGAGGACTAAAATGGGTGTCTAGAGTGATGATTAGTTGAAGGAGTTGTTAAAGAGATTTGAGAGTTAAGTTGAGAAAGGTGTTTAGGAATCCCTTGTATTGTGAAAGTGAGTGGTTTGCCATCCTTGGTTGCATCAACTATCAACTAGTCCTTTATTTCCAAGGTGCTCCTACACCATTTTCCAAGCATCCATAGAGCTTGTTTGAAAGCACCTACTTTAGGCTTTAAGCCATAGTATTAAGGAAATGAACTGTTTGATAAAATTCTTTGGTAGATGTATGAAAAATGTGGTAGCATATATAAGGTAGTGAACTGTTTAAAAAAATGCCTCAAAAAAATGTGGTCTCATGGTGATGGATGCCATGACAATCTATATCAATTTTCTTCTCATGGCATTCCATCACCATGAGACCACATTTCTTTGAGGCATTTTTTTTAAACAATTCATTTTCTTGTCTATGTTATTGGTTACTATTATGCTTTGTTAGATTCTTTCCAAACATCCATGGCTTGTTCAAAAGCACTTGTTTTAGGCTTTTAGCCATAGCAGCAAGGCAATTAAATGTTTGATAGAATGCTTTGATAGAAATGCATGAAAAATGTGACAACATAAACAAGGCAGTGAACTATTTGAAAAAATGCCTCAATGAAATGAGGTCTCATGGTGATGGAATGCCATGACAATTTTGATTCTCATATCATTCCATCACCATGAGACCTCATTTCTTTGAGGCATTTTTTCAAACAGTTCATTCCCTTGTCTATGCTATTGCTTACTATTATTCTTTGATAGAATTTTTCCAAGCATACATAGCTTTTTTGAAAACACTTGTTTTAGGATTTTACCCATAGCAACAAGCCAGTGAACTGTTTGATAAAAAGCTTTCATAGACATGTATGAAAAATGTGGTAGCATAGACAAGGCAATGAATTGTTTGAAAAAATGCCTCAAAGAAATGTGGTCTCATAGAATTCCATGACAAGCAAATGCAATTAACATCTGCTCCTAGTTATTAGTTATGTAATGTGAAGTAATTACATAACTACTTAGGTTGACTTTGTAAAAACTATATTGTAATTGAAATTTTTTCATCTATCAACATCTAGTTCTTAGTTATGCAATGTGAAGTAATGCTTTGAGTTTGAAAGATGTGCAATGAAATGTAATCAGTGATATGAATATAAACTACATAATATAACCATTCATTTTTATGCTACTGTACATTGATATTTAACCATTGCTGAAGATTAAATTTTCAAAGAGTTTAATCATGCACATGAGGAACAAATTAAATTTTGTGGCATCAACGCCAACTCAAACAAATTTTTACAAAATGTGGCATATGCCATCTCGATATCTAGTCACCATTTACATGCCAAAATGTCTATCTCATCCTAAACTACTAGTGGATCATCAAAATGGAGCCTCTTTGAAGCACTCTTTGGCTCTAAAGGTAGCTACACAAGAAAAAATCAGACCACAATTTAGATTAGTTATACTACATAATTTAAAATCAAATAATTAACATCAAAATCAATATACATTGAATTATAATTCAACTCTAAAATTGAAATCTTGATTACCTGAAATATACATCTCTTCAAAGGGCCAGGAGTCCTATAGTATGCCCCTCTCAAAGAAACAACCAAACCAAAATTTTAAATTTTAATCTATATATGTGAACAAAAACATAAAATTGATCCAAGTTAGCATACAATTGTCGGTAATAGGAACATATTTACCAAACACAAAATAAAATAAACACACACCTCTTTAGGCTAATCTTTTTCTTTATCTCCTTCAGATGTTTTGAAACCTCCTCCTTGAGGTGTTTCAACACCTACTTCTTGAGGTGTTCCAATACCTACTCCTTCAGGTATTGTGACACTTGTCAACAACAATGTATAGCTCATAACTTCCTGTACATAAAAATGACAAGTACATATGAAACTACCAATCTATGTCAATGTATGTATAATCAATAAAAGATCTAAAAAATCTTAATTCAATCGAATTTGATTTCAATTACCTTTCCCTTATCTAGCATTGCACCTCCATATTCTATACAATTCTACACCTCGCTCGCACTAGGTGTTTCCTACAAGGGAAAAATAAGATAAACATATAAGTTAATATATAATTTCATTAATGACAATTCAAATGACAAGCAAGTATATAATAAAAAAAAGTAAACAAGTGAGTGTGAAAATATATACTATGTGCATGCTAAGGCCAAATGAAATGGACCTAAGGGTGCTATCAGTCACCTGTGTGAGCTCCTCCTAGACATCAACTGTTAAATAGACCATGTATATAAATATTAGTACTTGATACTATCTCTTATTAATATTCATTTAAAAAAAAATGCAAGTTATGAATTTGCAACTTAAATCTGACTTGTGTAACTATTCCAACATCCCCCTCTCTAGCAGAAGAGGACTTCGTAGGGTGCACTCCACTCCCTTATGTTTGATCTCCTATAATGTCCACATCCTGAATGTCATAATTAGAAGTGTCCAAGGGATGCTCAACAGGCTATACAAGAGGACCCAAGCATATCTGGTGGCAAATAGTGCAAGTATGTGGCACACAAATATGTGGACCTGAGGATGATGGTGCAACAACACTCGATCCATCGCCAACATCACCAGAATGTGGTTGAGCTACTATAGAAGTATGGGAAACCAAAAGACCACTCAAAGAGTGAATAGCCTGAATAGTCTATGTGGTTGCATCCTTGATAATACCTAGATGATGTACTAGAGGTGGCGGAGGAAAGGGAGGAGGGGGAACATATGGGAACTGGACTACTCTAACTGCCCTTGGTCTATCTTGGGGCATACCTCCACCGACGCCCTAGAAGGGTTTAATGTCAAAGTAATTGACATGATGCCCTTACACAAACTCAATGTATAATTTTTTAATAAAGTAAATGGTATATCACTATTGTTGTTGGGTGGTTTATCAAAAACCATACACCAACAATCCCAAAAGTTATCTACAATGTCCTTATTTGTGCACCATTTTATAGAAAGTTTTGGTTTATTCACATTAACTGGAAAACCAGTGTGTGGGTTAACAAATAAAGAGGCTACTTGGGCTTTTGTTATTTGGAGATCTTTCACATCATCATAATACAATCCACAGGAGTAATATTACCTCATGCTTTCTCGCCACAAAAGAAAGGCATTATGTTGGGTGGAGAGGGTTTTATATTTTTAATTATTTCCTTCAATGTGTTTGTCATCTAGGATAATCGAGGGATTGTCTTATAAACATCACAAATGCCCCTCAATTGCTCCAATTTCTCGCCAATGAAGTCTTCAATTGATGGGTGCGGATGTGGTGGAGCATTTTCTATTTGTGCATTTTCATTCTCAGCCATAATACCCGATTAAAGTTAAAAACTAATTAATCTAATTGAAATTTCACAATATAAATGAAATTATTGTAAAAAAACCCTAGTTTTTAATAAAAATAAAAATAAAACCCTACTTTTTAACAAAAATCCATAACAAACTCTAGTTTTTAATAAAAATCCATAAACAACACTAGTTTTTAATAAAAATCCATAAAAAACATTAGTTTTTGATAAAAATCCTTTGTAAACTCTGGTTTTTAATAAAAATCAATAAAAAACCCTACTTTTTAATAAAAATCCATAAAAAACTACTTAAAATTATACAAATCTAATAGAAAAATTAATTAAAACAAAAAAAATACCAAAAACTTACCCTAGAAATCGGATATTTGCTTAAATCGGATATTTGATATCCAAACATCGCTCTCACTCTGCGCTCTCAACTCTTTAAAATGATTCAAATTTTTAAAAGGCCGTTGTTATGTATTTATACCAGATTCAAATTGGATATCCGATTTAGATTGGATATATGATATGTACTTCTTGCCTTGGGCATTGCTTTTGGAGCAATGTACTGACACCCAAGCCAGAAAAAAGTCAACTCAGTATTTTCATGTTTTTTGGTCGATGCAAAACGTAATTTTTTTCACATCGCCACTTTTTGTCCCATCATGATCCTGCACATACCCTCATATAACATATTTAAAAAATAAGATATAATACAAATCTTATATGAACACAATTCAAACATGATGCAAATAGAATGAAAATGTAACACAAACATGATGTAAACACAATGCAAACATAATGCAAAAAATGATACAAACATGAAAAAGGGGGTTATGACAATCATTAACTTGAAAGTTCTATGGAAATATTACTAGGATCCATATCCAAGTTGTTCATGAATCACAAGCTAACAAAGTCCAATATTTTTTAGGTGACCCATGAACTAAAAGCATCACAAGCTTGTGAAGTTTGATATTCACTAGGTGAGATTTTACAAGAAACACCATATTTTAGTGAAGTCTAATATTCACTAGGCAAGTATCTACATAGTAGAAAATTAGAAACACATAACGGTTAGTAAAGTATTATATTCACTAGGTGTGTTCTCATGTAAACCATACCAAGAATTATAGTCCCAATAATTCTAATAAAGTGCTACAAAATGATCAATATGCCAAAAAACACATCACAAAGTTTAATATGTGTAATAAAGTAAAGCTTGTAATGGAATGCATGCCCCCACCTTAAAGTAATTTCTAACATCAACCAAGAGAAATTGCCTTTAAGGTAGAATAAAACAATATATACAACATGATAAGGCCATGCGAGCTTATTGGAAAACCCTATGCCAATAATATGTTCCCAACAAAGCTGACTCATGACAAGGGATTTCCCCCAAAACAAAGACACATAATGAACAAGTCAAATATAAAACATAAGGGATCCATTGATCTGGGGTCAATATAGACCAAACATAATATATAATATGATCATGCTCAAATTGACATCATTCCCCAAAGAAAATATAAGACATTGGTATTCACAACATAAAGATGAATGAAGATACAAAAATATGAATGTCACAATCAATTCATTTTCTTTGTATCCTTGTGCCAACAAGAACAAGGGTCATCCAAAGAGATCTAGTTGTAGACACTTAAATAGTCCTGATTGATATTATGCATATGATTCTGATTAATTAACATAATTTCCTCCTAAATAACTTCTACTCTAGCCAATTAATTAAATAATCTATATTATTTAGTTAAATTCATCAACTTCTACTACTAATCAAATAATGAAATTTATTAGATTAATTTATCCTCTTCTGACTAATGTTCATCACATTTAATTAGATAAATCAATTTATTTAATTAAAGTCCCAATGTCCTCTCATTTGATTTAAATAATTAATTATTTAAACAAATGTCATAAAACCCCTAACCCACTTAAGTTGATTAATTCTAAATTAATTAACTCCTAATCCTCATTACTCATTTCTCTAGCTTTTGACTCTATCTTGGTTGAGTAAACCCATGGTCAACTAACCAAGTTGCACATGAAAACAATTTCTTATAATTGACTAATTAGCCTATTTCCCTCTCAAAGGCATATTCTTTGGAATATTCCCTCAACTTGAATTTCCCTCCAAAGGCTTTAAATAGCCTCTTACAAAGGTCTTTAATGCTCTTACAAGAGCCACCTTTTCCTTAAATAGACTCTTACATGTCATCTTGTCCCTCTTAAATCTCAACAATTTTCATTCAATTCTCTTACATTTTCTCACAAATCCATCTACCATGCCTTAACTCTACACATTCTTCAAAATGCGCTCCACACATATCCCCATGGCTTTCATTATCCTTGTGACAAGTATCACAATGCTATTGGCCTCCATTTTAGTCCCACATCCTCCAATTTCACTCATTATTCAACCCTTGTGTCCTATAAGTAGAGTCATCCTCCATTGAATATAGATCCACAATTTCATGCAATCTTACTATGGGCATCTTCATCCATAGCAATCACTCATTTTCATGTCATTTTAACTTGGTTACTATACTTTTGCATCATTTTCATCATCTACACATCAAGAATATCTTGGAGATTATCAAAGGGTTTGGGAAAGGGCCACTTTCCACATCAAAGTGACACCAATCCATCCCCCTATGGGATGGAGGTTTGATCTATTTAGATAAGTTTACATGTTCATTTTCTTGTGTTATATGCTTTATTTCATGTTTTCTTCTCTATGTTTGATCAATAATTTCATAGGGAATGGTTGTTTGTGCTTTCTAACATGACTAATCTTATTTGTTTTGTCTATTGTTAGCTGCTTTCTTGTGTTATATGCTTTATTTCATGTTTTCTTCTCTATGTTTGATCAATAATTTCATAGGGAATGGTTGTTTGTGCTTTCTAACATGACTAATCTTATTTGTTTTGTCTATTGTTAGCTAGTTTCAAATCACCATTCATATTAACAAACACAAATACACACCAAGAATCACATCATAGGAGATCACACCATGTGCCAGCAAACACACAAATACACACAAGAGGTACTACACATGTGATATGATCTAAATAAAATTGTCTACATCCCAATCTTACTCATCATAAATGGAAGGAAGATAATATGCTAAAGGGACTATAGCAAGTGTAGTACAAGGAGAAGCACTGTGTTCAACACATGATATATCACTCTCCTTAGGAGGATCATCATGGTTGCCCCCATCTAAATTAGTTGATTTGGAAAATATAAGAGCTAATTTATTATGGTCCTCTTTTTTTTGTTTTGTTTATCTTCTTCTTCACTATCTGAATGTATCACAATAGGCTAAATATTAGTGCTATCATCAGGATTACAAGTATTATCATTTGTATGAGCCTCTTTCATTCTTTTCTTACGATGATATAGGTAAGGCTCAACTTTATGCCTTAGTGAAGGTGGTAGGTTGGAGTCAGGTGACGATGAGAATGAATGGGTGGGAGGTATTTCATCGGGATTAGGTTGAATGAATGGATGATCATTAGGTAAGGTGTGACACTCTTCAACATGTTAATGAGTCATAGAACATCTTTTTTTATGCTCTTTTTCACTTCGATTTATTTTTGTATGGATTTCATCTTGTGAAAGGGTAATTGAGGTGTTCCCCAACATAGATTTGTTTTCTTCCATTTGAGGAGGAATTGAAGGGACCACCACCAACTGGGAAACCACCAAGTTTTTAGGTTTTGACCTAAGCATTTATTTTTCTTTTGGAAGCACAAAGTTAATACATGGTTATCTCTAGGTCTTTTATATGATGGTGGAGGTGGAACCACAACATATCTGCTAGGTGGTCAAGGAAGGATACTTAGTTTTGACTTAGGTTCATCCACTACCTATGGGGTAGGAGGGACAACCATCAAAGTCACTAGAGATCAAGGATCCTTAGGCGGGATATTACTAAGTGATAAATCCACTATATTCTTAGCTTTAAACTTTTGATATGACACAAATAAAAAATCCTCATAATGTTTAACAAGTTGGACTAGTTGAGGCTAAAAGTAACCTAGCAAAAAATCTCCACGAGAGGTCAAAGGCTTAAGTCAACTATGGTAAATAGAATGTATTTGTTCTTCAAATGAGAATTTAAGAAATTTGTGAATAATCTATCATACCGAATTCATGGAGTTTAGCCATGGAAGACCTAACTTACATGAGATTAGTCCAATGTCATAATTATGGTAAATAAAACATCTAATTGTTTAGGTCCAACCTTGATTAAAAGAGTTGTAGAACCAATTGTAGGAAAGATAAAACCATCATGAACCTTCAATAATGATTTTGATTGTTTTTAAGTGTATTTATAGAGTTCATGCACATATATGAATTATTTGACGATCACATTCACTATACACATGTGATTAATGAGTATTCCCCTTGTGGTTTTATTATTGATTCTACTAGTGATATAAAGAAGACCATCATGTGCAGTTATAAAGCATCAATATGTGTGAAAGAAATGTTAGAAAAAAGATTGGTTTGATGCTTATGATATTGAACTTCAATTGTGTTTACAACATTGGATAAATCATTATCATATTCCTCATTATCACTTGTAGAGAAGGGGGATTCACTACTTCCAAGTCTCTAAGAAACCAAAGAGTCTAAAGGGAGTGAACTGCCCTAAACTACCTCAAACTACCTAATAAGTTAAAAAGGAACAGAGCTCAATTGGCGGGGTAAAAAGGTGAGAGCTCTAGAATCAGGGAGAGCAGGTCATAGAGATTTTATGGACAAAATAATGAGTTCTCAGCCAAAGAATGGCAGTGTGGAACACGAACAACTGTGCAATGCGCTGGCATCTTGTATGGACTAAAAACTGAGAATGTCACAGATAAAAACAAAGTGAATACTTCTCCTTTGATTGCTAAGAACTCTTGGAATGTGAGAAAGTAACATAACTAAAATAAAGTAAACTAAATGAGATATAAACTCAAGAATGCAAATGATAAAATGAAGGGAGAGAAAGAAAGCACTCACAATAGACCAGGCAATGAAGACTCCTACAAATAAATGTCTTCAATACCTACACACATAAGACTGAGAGAAAATATTGGGGTTGTTTAGGGGCTTTCCTTAATCAAACCCCTATTTTAGTGTTCCTCCCACCTCCATGAACAACTAAATAGATAGATAGAGAAAATAATAAACACTGAAATAGATAAATAGATGAGAGAAAAATGCAAAGATGAGGGATGTGAGAATTCTAAAGATTCTCAAAGACACAAGAAAAGAGAGATATAACTTGTAAGGCTTGAGGAAGCCAAAGAAAGATATAGAGGGAGAGAGATGTGAGATCCAAGAGAGTTATAGATGATGTTGTGAGAACATTAGAGTGTTGTAACAAGCAAGAGAGTTGTGCAAGCTTGAGAGAGTGAGAAAAGAGAGTGTCTCTAAGAGAGAAACCAAGAAGAGCCAATGGATTGGAAAGATAGAATGTACAGACAAAATAAGAGGGAAAAGAAGCTTCTCGAGCTATTACAAGGCATCCTAAGCCCTTACCACTGACAAAGGTAGGTGACAAGTGACAAGGAACTCAGAAAAAAAAATTTGAACATCAAAATCTCATGGGATGCTAGTGCAGCATGTGGACGTCTATGCAGTGCACTAGTGTCTAGACATATCCTGTTACAAAACAATTGGAATGAGCAAAAAAAAAGGTTTCACACAAAGCTAACATGCAAAGATAGATGCTAAAAAGGGGTCCAAACATATTGAGGGGGGAAACGCTGCTGCAAGGGATAAAAAGAACCTACACAAATACTAAGGGAGTGGACACTAAAATGGATGTGAAAATGTAAGTGAAATTACATGGGGTTCAATTTTATGACATTACATTTTGCCCCCACTTTAGCAGGTATATGAATCTATATTAATATGTTGTTGGAAATATTTGCCTCAAACATTACAGGCTGAAACCTCCTTTAGAGCAATGTCAGTGTGACATTCTGATTGTCTGGTTGAGTAGCAATTTGTTTTATCAAATTCTGAAGAGGTCGCTGTGACCCTGAAGAAGTATTTTTGAAAGGTTTACTGTGAATTCTATTGTTGTAGCAAGGTGTGTTCGTTGTAACCTCATAGCGCTTGGGAGAGCTTTGGCCGAAAGGCCATTCATTCGTTTATCGGCGTAACTCTTAGCGACTGTGATCTTCAATAAAGCTTATGGTTCTCGCTAAGATGTCTCAACGAAGTATTGTTCTCTTGTCGACAGCATATGAATTGATGTCCTTGGGGTAACTTATTATGGCTCGGTGAGAGGTCACCGCGAAATCAAATGTTATGCCAACTGTGTTTTATCAGAGAGACTTAGCCGAAGGAAGTGACTTCAGTAAGATGTCCTACTGAAGTGAATATGTCTTAGCGACTAAGACTTAAGTTGGAATATTCAGTATAACTTAAAGCAATCGGTAAGTTCTCTCAGCGATGGACAAATGTTTTGGCAATAGATGAACACTTTGGAGTAGCATATGAAGATCGGTATGAACTCTCGGCGATAGATGTGAGTCTTGCCGACTTTCATTTGGTGCTTGGTAGATATAAAAACTTCGGTGTAACCTTTGTGATTCGCTATGACATTTTGGCGAAAATGATAAGTCAGGATGAATGCTTGGTGATTCGATGAAACTCTTGTAACTCGATAGAACGTCCTAGAGACTACGATAACTCTTGTGACTACGATGTGGGTTCAATGTGGCATCGGCAAGACACCGTTAGTCTCTCACCAAGATGCCAATTCAATACAAATTATGTTGACCGAGTATGACTTCTGATGTGGCATCACGTGGACGAATCAGAAGAGCTGAATTGGAACCATTGGGAGTCTGTTCGTTGCGACAGTTCTGTGAGGGAGTTCGACAGTCAGAGAACACCATGGATATAGTTGGAAATTGCAGATGTTTTGATGTTGGATAATAGTTCGATCAACAGTGAAGTGTGAAGAATTAAAACTGTATCAGTGAAGGATTAAAAATTTGTAAAGGTTGTAACTTGAAAGTTTTCTATTCGAAGAATGTACTTGATGAATGTTGTTGTTTAATGACACCAGAAAGATAAGTTTGGAATTGTATGTAACTTTGATTACTATAATACAAAGTGATTTCTCTTGGTGTGGTGGGTTTTTCTCCCATAAGGGTTTTCCCACGTATATCTAGTGTTCATGTGTGTTTTTCTAAATACTCTGTTTCTGTAATTTGTCTTGTAGTAAATCTTAATTTGACTGTACTTGAAAAATTAAAAGTACTTCTACATTCTTTCCTGAGGTATTGACGTTAGGAGAATTGTTTTCCGCATCTAGTTTTCCTTACAAGTGGTATTAGAGCCTGGCCACTTGTGTTATCCTTGGGGGTATATTGGGTTTTTTGAGTCAATACTGTTCAGTGGGAGTTTTGTAGAGATTGTTATTTCTATTTACAGATTAAGATGTCTAGTTCATCTGGGAAGATTGAAATAGAGAAATTCAATGGCAGTAACTTTGAATTGTGGAAACTCAAGATGGAGGATCTCTTAGTAGATCGAGACCTTTGGCTTGTTGTGTCTGGAACTAAACCTACATGCATGAAGCAAGAAGAATGGGACCTTGCAGATAGGAAAGCGAAGGGGTTGATAAGGCTCTGTTTGGCATACTCAGTTCTTCTCAATGTGCATGAAGAGAAGTCTGCTTCTGTCTTGTGGAAGAGACTGGCGTCTATTTATTAGGGGAAATCTTTGGTGAATAAGCTATTCCTGAGAAAGAAGCTTTACTCTTTGAGAATGCAGGAAGGAGGGTCTGTAGTTGATCATTTGAATGCATTTAACATGTTGCTCGCACAATTAACATTTGTTGGTGTAAAGATTGAAGAAGAAGATCGTTGTATGCTTCTGTTATGTTCTTTGCCAGACTCATGGGATCATCTAGTGATGGCTATTGGGAGTACAACATCCAGTTTCAAAATGGAAGATATTGTTTGTTCTTTGTTGTCAGAAGAAATGAGAAGAAAATCTTCTGAGATGGCGAAGGAGGCTCTTGCTATTAGAGGAAGGTCAAAGGAGAAAGGCAAGAAGAAGGACAAGAAGTCCAAATCAAAATCAGAAGGGAGATCAAAGTCTCTTGGCAAGAAGTCCAAGGTGAAGTGCTGGAACTGTGGGCAACCCGGTCGCGTCCAAAAGGATTGTAAAGAGGAGAAAAAGAAGAATAAAGGATCTTTCGATAATGGTTCTTCTCATAGTGATGGTGACACATTCATTGCAGCCTTGGCTACTCAGGCATCAGATGATGTCTGGTTGATCGATTCTGGAGCATCGTTCCACATGACATCTCACAGAGAATGGTTTACAAAGTATGAAGAATACGATGGTGGAAAGGTGTACTTGGCGAGTGATTCAACCTTGGAAATTGTTGGTCGTGGAAGAGTCAGAATCCAATTCCCTTGATGGCAGAATAAAGGGGATCAATGATGTTATGCACATACCGGTCTGGCTCGAATTTACTTTCTGTTAGTAAGCTAAATGATATCGGAGTACAAGTCTTGTTCTCGGGAAGTGGCTGCAAGATGACTAGAGGTTCAATGGTGCTAGCTAGAGGTGCTCGAATTGGTACCCTGTACAAGCTAGATGCACAAGCTGTTCATTGTAACAGTGTCTCTTCAAAGTCACTGAAAGCTGCTCATGGAGGTAAAGAGGAAATTATCCCTAATTATGTAAACTCTACGGAAGTAAAACTTCCTGCAGAAAAGACTATGCTTTGGCATCATAGGTTATGCCACATAGGAGAAAAAGGTTTAAAAATCTTGAAGAACAAAAACTTGGTTGAGGGGCTTGAAGACTGTAATCTAGAATTTGAATTCTGTAAACACTGTATATACGGAAAGCAGCATCATGTTTCATTTTATGATAGTCCTCATAAAACTTCTGGTTTGTTAGACTATATTCATTCGGCTGTGTTTGGTCCAGTAGATGTTCCTTCTTTGTCTAAATCAAGATACTATGTGTCATTTATTGATGATTATTCAAGAAGAGCATTTATATATTTTTTGAAAAGTAAATCAAAAGTGTTCAGTCGATTTAAGGAGTTTAAAAATCTTGTTGAAAATCAGACTGGTAAAACAATAAAATACTTAAGCACTAATAATGGCGGTGAATTCTGTTCTGATCAATTTGAAAGATATTGTAAAGACCATGGAATCAAAAGACACAAGACTACACCTTACACTCCACAACAGAATGGAGTTGCAGAAAGGTTCAATAGGGCAGTGATGGAGAGAGCACAAAGTATGCTTAGTAGTGCTGGTTTGGAAGAAAAGTTTTGGGCTGAAGCTACTGCTATTGCATGTTACTTAGTTAATTGGTCTCCAAACTCTGCTCTTATTGATAAGACACCTATGGAAGTGTGGTATGGTAAAAATCCCTCTTAGACATATTAGAGTCTTTGGCTGTGAAGCATATGCACATGTGTCCGATATAAAAAGATCTAAGTTGGACAACAAGGCTGTTAAGTGTATATTTATTGGCTATAGTGCTAACATCAAAGGATACAAGCTTTGGAATCCTGTTACAGAGAAGGTTGTATACAGCAGAAGTGTAATATTTCATGAGCTAAAACCTTCCACCTTAGATCTGCAGTCAGAAACAAAGTTAGAAAACAGTCAGGATGTAGCAGCAATTCCTCCTACACCAGAGAAAGAGGAATTGAAGATTCAAAACATACCTGAAACTGAGGAGAGCTCAAGCAGTTCTGAAAGATCTGAAGAAGATGAACCTTAGCCTTAGCCAGTGAGGAGGTCAACTTGAGAAAGGAAAAAACTAGATAGGTATGGGTTCTCATTAATTGATTCTACTTGTGCCTATGCCTTGATTTCTAGTATTGATGAGCTTAGGACTGTAAAGGAGGAAATTAAAATGTCTGATTCAAATTCTTGGTTGAAAGGCATGGAGGAAGAAATGGCGTCATTATATAAAAATGAAACCTGGAGTTTGGTGCCCTTTCCTAAACACAGAAAACCTATGGGATTTAAATGGGTATTTAAGAAAAAGATTGGTTTGGATGGTACTGTAGAAAAATACAAAGCACGACTGGTTGCAAAGGGATATTCCCAGGTAGAGGGAATTGACTATGAGGAAATCTTTTCTCCTATAGCAAAGCTGACGTCCATTAGATTTCTATTGTCACTTGCAACAACTTATGACTTAGAGGTTGAATAGATGGATGTGAAGACAACATTTCTTCATGGTGATCTTGAAGAAGAAATATATATGTCCCAGCCTGAGCACTTTGTTGAGAAAGGTAAAGAAAAATTGGTATGCAAATTAAAGAAGTCTTTGTATGGGTTAAAGCAGTCACCTAGAATGTGGTACCAAAAATTTGATACCTATGTATTATCTTTAGGCTTTGTGAGATCAAAATCTGATCACTGTGTATACTATAAAGCTGAAAGTGATCAAGTGCTTATTATTTCTCTTTATGTTGACGATTTTCTATTCATAGGAAATAGCAAGCTAATGATTTATGATCTTAAGTCTCAGTTGTCTGCTAAGTTTGAAATGAAGGATCTTGGTGCAGCAAGGTATATTCTGGGGATGGAGATAACTAGGGACAGGAAGAATAGAAAGCTTTGGCTCAGTCAGAGTAAGTATATAAAAATTGTTCTAGAGAGATTTTGTATGAATGATTGCAAATAGTTAGTTGTTCTAGTCATACAGGGAATGAAGCTATCTGTTGAGGACTGTCCAAAATCTCCTACTAAGATGGAGGACATGACCAGTGTGCCCTATGCTAGTGTTGTAGGTAGTCTCATGTATGCAATGGTCTGTACAAGAGCAAACATTTCCCAAGCAGTGGGAGTACTTAGTCGATTTATGGCTAATCTAGGAAGAATACATTGGGATGATGTGAAGAGGGTATTTAGGTATTTGAAGGGAACTTCAGATTTTGCATTGTGTTACCATGGTAATTTGGTTGAATCACAGAGGACTCTCAACATTTGTGGCTATGTAGACTCTGATTGGGCTGGGGACATTGACAGCAGAAGATCCACCAGTGGATGCATTTTCATGTTGAATGGTGGTGTAGTGAGTTGGATGAGCAAGCGGCAGGCTGTAGTCACTTTGTCCACTATAGAGGCTGAATACATGGCAGCTAATCATGCTTGTAAAGAAGTTGTATGGTTGAAACGTTTGTGTTCTAACATTGGTTTTGATGTAGGGGAAATAACAATCTTATGTGACAGTCAGAGTGCCATTTGTCTGGCAAAGAATCCAACTTTCCATGCCAGGATGAAACATATTGATGTACAGTACCACTTTGTATGAGATATGGTTGAGGATGGAAAGGTTAGTTTGGAAAAAGTTGATACTCTGGAGAATGTTGCAGATGCATTGATGAAGCCAGTGAGCACAGACAAGTTCAGGTGGTGTGTCAATTCAATGGGCCTTAGTGCCCATGATTTTTAGTAAAGTAATTTTTTTTGCATGCTCTAGAGGTGCCTAAATGATCTTCGTCAAGTGGGAGATTGTTGGAAATATGTGCCTCAAACATTACAGGCTGAAACCTCCTTTAGAGCAATGTCAGTGTGACATTCTGATTGTCTGGCCGACTAGCAGTTTGTTTTATCAAATTCTGAATAGGTCGCTGTGACCCTGAAGAAGTCTTGTCGAAAGGTTTACTGTGAAGTCTATCACTGTAGCAAGGTGTGTTCGTTGTAACCTCATAGCGCTCAGGAGAGCTTTGGCCGAAAGGCCATTCATTCGTTTATCAGTGTAACTTTTAGCGACTGTGATCTTCAGTGAAGCTTATGGTTCTCACTAAGACGTCTCAGTGAAGTATTGTTCTCTTGCCGATAGCATATGAATTGATGTCCTCGGGGTAACTTATTATGGCTTGGTGAGAGGTCACCATGAAATCAAATGTATGCTGATTGTGTTTTATCGGAGAGACTTAGCCGAAGGAAGTGACTTCGGTAAGATGTCCTACCGAAGTGAATATGTCTTAGCAACTAAGACTTAAGTTGGAATCTTCGATATAACTTAAAGCAATTGGTAAGTTCTCTCGGCGATGGACAAATGTTTTGGCAACAGATTAACACTTCAGAGTAGCATATGAAGATTGGTATGAACTCTCGGCGATAGATGTGATTCTTGCCGACTTTTATTTGGTGCTTGGTAGATATAAAAACTTCAGTGTAACCTTTGTGATTCGCTATGACATTTTGGCAAAAATGATAAGTCAGGATGAATGCTTGGTGATTCAATGAAACTCTTCTAACTCGATAGAACGTCTTGGTGACTACAATAACTCTTGGCGACTATGATATGGATTCAATATGGCATCGGCGAGACACCGTTAGTGTCTCACCGAGATGCCAATGCAATACAAATTCTGTTGACCGAGTATGACTTCTAATGTGGCATCACGTTGACAAATCAAAAGAGCCGAATTGGAACCGTTGGGAGTCTGTTCGTTGCGACGGATGTGTGAGGGAGTTCAAAAATCAGAGAACACCATGGATATAGTTGGAAATTGTAGATGTTTTGATGTTGGATAATAGTTCGATCAACAGTGAAGTGTGAAGAATTAAAACTGTATCAGTGAAGGATTAAAAATCTGTAAAGGTTGTAACCTGAAAGTTTTCTATTCGAAGAATGTACTTGATGAATGCTTTTGTTTAATGACACCAGAAAGATAAGTCTAGAATTGTATGTAACTTTGATTATTGTAATACAAAGTGATTTCTCTTGGTGTGGTGGGTTTTTCTCCCGTAAGGGTTTTCCCACGTATATCTGGTGTTCATGTGTGTTTGTCTAAATACTCTATTTTTGTAATCTGTCTCATAGAACATCTTAATTTGACTATAATTGAAAAATTAAAAGTACTTATGCATTCTTTCCTGAGGTATTGATGTTAGGAGAATTGTTTTCCGCATCTAGTTTTTCTTACATATACATGCTAAAGGAAATATATTAAACATAAATAACATCAAGATGCCAAAAGGATATTGTAGAGGAAGCAAATACTCCTTTGAACCAAGGAAGCATACCCCCAGGATGAAGACCTTCACAAAAAATCCATTAGACAAGAAAGATATGCACAAGACAACAAGGTTAGAACATAAAAGGCCATTGCATCATGGGGTTAGAACATATACATGGATAATACATACACAAAGGCACATAACAATCAAACTAAGAAGATTTGAGTCAACAAAGTGAAAGACACCTTGATGTAGAAGGCTTTCTCAATACTATGTGTCATCCCCAAATTAAGAAATAATACATTGAAGAATTCTTGAATGAAGCGAATAATGTAAGGATTGATTACTTCAAAAGAAGAATGCATCCAAAATACAATGAAGAAACCAATGTCAAAGAGAAGAAGTATATACTCAGGATGAAGAATATGTAGGTCTTTGATCTAGTATATAAATTATAAGGCTATGCCAAGACATGAAGAGGACATAATCCTTCTATCCTATCTAGCTAACTACAAATTCACTACAAACATGTTTGCTACAAACAAACAAGTTGGGAGAAAAAGTGAAAAATAATAGACAATTTAATGAGACACCATAAGACAACATTTGACACAAGTCACATAGTCTAATCATATAAGACACAAAAATTGATCTGATCAAATAGATAAGCTTGCAATAGCTATAAACTGTGTTGCAGGATAGTCACAAAAAGGTAGGTCTAGTCAGGATTCCCCCAAGCTAGATGCCAAGATATGAGATGTCTGATACCAAGACATATGACATCAAATATCAGATAAAGACACAAAGGAATCCTCCTCAATACATCAAGACACAAATCCCCTTTTTAGAAAACAATCTTTAGAAAGGGGTTCTTTTAGCAGGGAACCCTTCAAGACATCAAGACACCAAGGGGCCCTTTTGAAGGAATGCTCCTTTTGAAAGACACAATTTTTTTTCAAGTGATTTTGTCAATAAGGAATCCTTTTAAAAGAATTCTCCTGTTTGAAAAGTGAATTTTTGAACAAGGGATTCTTCCATCAAGGAATATTTTCGAAAGAAATTTCACCAAGGAATCCATTTGAAGGAATAATCCTTGTTGAAAATTGAGCAGATATGATAGCCCCCCTTAGAATGATGTGTGCTTCATAGAGAAGCACATGTAATTCTAAGGAGAAGAAGAAAGAAAAAGATATTTCATGGCACGAGATACATGGCAATATGTATTAGTGGTATGTTGTCACACATGCAAGGGACAACATGTAGAAACCACAACATCAAGGAAAAGATAGGTAGAGACGATGAAATCATGACATAGAAATGAGAGGGGGTCCTCAAGAAGGGCACACACCTCCAAAATGAGTCACCTCAACCCCCAACATATAGGAGAGGATAACCATGCTAGATACTATTGTGTAACTACCATAGAGAAAGTATGGTTGCACACAATAGTGTACAACCATGAATGCCAATGAGCAGAAAAATCTATTAATGCCACATAGCAAGCATCAACATAATAGAATGGAGGTGTAAGAACCTCATGAGAAGATTCTTAGAATAGACAAGATAGAGGTAGACCTTGATATCACTAGTCATGCAAAGAAGAGATAGGTGTATCAATTGACGAAAGAGTGATGGCACCAAAATCATGAAGCTGTATTTTTCCCTTAAAGGTCTTGTGTTCACTAGTGGAATGGCCTAAAACTTGATGGTTTGCACATAAGGAATGTTTTTCTTTATTATGCTTATGAAACTTCTTATGTGTAGAAGGAAGAGGAATTAAGTGGGCTTTGAGAAACCTCAAAAAAATATGCTCTTTCTAAGATAAATAATGAGGAGAAGGAAGCAATCCTTTCTCTTGTGGAGAAAAGTTTGATTGCTCACAAGAAGAAGACATGAAGACAACAAACAATGGAGGAGGGGATGGAGAAAAATGAGAAGGAATTTAACCTAAACCATTTACAAAAGAGCAAGGTGTTGGTTCCAACGGGACCTTAGCTCCTTGTTCCATACACCCAAGACCATTTCCTTTGTACCCATGCTTAAAAGAAATGTTAAATCCAAGACCATAACATGATTTCAACTCCTCCAAAGGGACATGATCAACATTAAGGACATTACAATTTTTTTTCACATTATCTCACAATACAAAAGAATAATCATCTTCGATAACAGGTGTGAATGATATTTTCAGAATGTTTAAGTGGATAGGATCTACCTTGTACTCCCTGATAAAGAACTCAGTGAATTCCAAGGATCCCCAATCATCACCTAGACATGAATTTAATTTAGAAGAAGAAGAAGGGGGAAACCTAGGATTGCCTACTTTGAGAGGATCTTCTTCAAGGACATTTGTCTCAAGAGTATCCTTTGTAATATTTACTATCGGAGCAGATGTCAACACATTGAAAGATAATGAGGGGAAAAGATTTTTAAGAGAAGGTGCAAATGAAGGTTGACCAACAATTACCATCTCAAATAAATTACCAGTATCTTAGGCTGTTGAGGGGTGGTAGAGACTACGACAACATTTACGTATGCATCATGACTAATGGAGGATATTTTTGAAGAAATATGCTCAACATCTATCCTTGGAGGATCCGATGTGAGACGAGCTTCGTCATTCACTAATGCATCATCTGCAAAAGAGAGTGCATTGGAATGAAAAGAGGGTAGAGTAATTAATGCTAAGAAAAAAATCAAATATTTCATCATCTCACACCAAAATATCCTTAGAAGGAATTCCAAGAGAGGGATCAACAAAGAATAATAAGAAAGGAGAAAAGAAATCGCTTTCATACACTTGTAAGAGAACTTCTTGAAGTTTCTTAACAAAGCTAGAAATAGAGAAGGAAGAAAGATAGAAAGTGCATTTTAAAATAGAGATATAGACAAGTCGGATGAAGGCCAATGTATATCCCTATTGACGATATGGAAAGGGTTTCAGGGCAGTGCCCTAAAATTTTTTTTTAGAAGGAAAAATCTTTCATTTGTCCTTTTTTTTGTGGAAGGAGTGTTCATGTTAGATTCACTAAACTGTAGAGAAGGGGGATTCACCACTCCCAAGTCTCTAAGACATCAAAGAGTCTAAAGGGAGCGAACTTCCCTAAACTACCTTAGACTACCTAATAAGTTAAAAAAGGAACAGAGCTCAAGTGCCGGGGTGAAAAGGATAGAGCTCCAAAATTAAAGAGAGTAGGTCATAGAGATTTTTTGGATAGATTAATGACTTCTCGAACAAAGGATGGTAGTGTGGCACACTGGCATCCCATAGGCACATTGTTGTCTCGTGCAGATTGAAAACTGAGAATGTCATAAAAAAAAAACAAAGTGACTAATTCTAATTTTACTGCTAAGTACTCTTGGAATGCAAGAAAGTAACAAAACTAAAATAACATAAACTAAATGAGATATAAACTAAATAATGTAAATGATAAAAATGAAGGGATAGAAATAAAATGCTCACAATAGACAAAGAATGAAGACTCCAACAAATAAATGTCTTCAATACTTGCACACATAAGATTGAGAGAAAACTGTTGGGGCTATTTAGGGGCTTTCCTTAGTCAAACCCCCATTTTGGTGTTCCTGCCTCCACAGATAAATAGATTGATAGATAGAGAAAATAATATACACTAAAATAGATAAATAGATGAGATAGAAAAATGTATAGATGAGGAATGTGATAAATACTAAGATTCTCAAAGACCCAAGACAAGAGAGATATCACCTACAAGGCTTGAGGAAGCTAGAGAGAGAGAGCTGTGAGAGACAAGAGAGTTATAGAAAATGTTTTGAGAACATGAGAGTGTTGTAATAAGTAAGAGAGTTGTGAAAGATTGAGAGAGTCAGAAAAGAGAGTGTCTCTAAGAGATAAAAACCAAGAAGAACCAATGGATTGGAAAAGTATATTTTAAAGAGAGAATAGGAGGGAAAAGAAGCTTCTCATGTTGTTACCACCAAAAAAGGTAGGTGACAAGTGGCAAGGCACTCATAAACGGTTGTTTAAATGTTGAAATGCAACAAGATGCTAGCATTGCATGTGGACATCCATGTGGCACACTAGTGTCCACACAAATCTTGCTACAAAATGGTGGGAATGAGGAAAACACAAGGTTTGACACAAAGTTAACGTGCAAAGGTAGCTACTGAAAAGGGGTCCTGAGCATCCCGAGGGGGAAAAAGCTGATGCAAGGGATAAAATGATCCTACACAAATACTAAGTGAGTGGACACTAAAATGGATGTAAAAATGTAAGTGAAATTGCAAGGGGTCTAATTTTACAACATTACATCACTATATTGAACAAAGTTTATTGAATGGCATCACAATGGGTTTGTAAATATTTACAAGTTTTGATTAGTTGGTGAGACCAATTTATTTCCTTCGTCATTAACACTAGTCAACTAGATTTTATTAGAGTCAATGAGGTCTTGTAATTGGTGCTTAAGACATACATATTTTTATATTGTTTCTAGATGTATGATGACATTGAAGAAAGGATTTTGTGTTAATGTATGGTGGTATTGGTTTAGTTGTGTCAATATATCTAATTAGAGAAAGTTGAATCATATTCTTGTTTAACAACTACAACATGATCACATGGAGAGAATTGAGAAAGTGTGAAAATTTTCTATCTATTGGTCAAAATTAATATGGAGTTGTGGTTGCGGCAGTGACTTGTGTTTGAATGTTATTAGTAGTTTGAGGACTATTTAACTTGATGATGTTTCATTTTTTTAAATGATTGATAGTTGTTTTGAGGCATGGCTTTGGATTGATCGATAGGAGTTGATGAAGGTGTAGCTTCATATTGACTAACTGATATCTAATAATCACACGGGACTATACACATATGTGTAAAGGATGGATATTTCATCAATAATATATTACCTCTAATTTTAGGTTGTAATTATCTTATGAACACCCTTTGAATGCTATTTTTTGGAAGACTATAGGAGATTTTCAAATAAAGAAATTGGTATTGTCTTATAAAATCTATTTTTTCTCTTTAGGTCCTTGTTTACAATGAACTAAATCCATTAATGTAACTTGAGGTCCAATGTTTTCTTGGAAGTGTTAGAGGAACTCACTAACAAGTTACATAAAGGAGGTAATTGAGTTGTTTGGAAATGAAAAAAATCAATCCAAGGCTATATTTTTCAATGATTTAGGAAAGATTTTCAGTAGGAGCACATCTTCAAAAATAAAATTGCTACACAAGGTGGTAAAAGCTGGCACATGGTTATCAGGATCTCCTTTACCATTATACTTTTCAAAGTGAGGCATTTCAATGTTTTGTGGTATAGGTGTCTTTAAGATAGAAAATTTCAATGGGCTATGTGTGAGGCATGTTGGAGGTTCACCATTGGTTTGATTTTGGTTTAAGTTTGAAATTTATTGTAACGATGTCATGTTTTGCAAAATTTGATTTATCGTATGATAATTTGGTGACATGTTTTTAGAGTTTGTTAAGTATGGATAACTAGTATGGATGATTGGTGGGCTATTATTTTGCACATTTATGATGGTTGATGAATATGGAGATGTTATAAGTGAAGTGACAAAACTATAAGGATTTCCACTAGAAATCCCTAAGCTTGAGTTTAAACCATTGCTATATTGTAATGTTGATAAAATCGCTGGAGGGTTAAACATAGGAATAAAAGGTATTGTTGTAGGGGAGGAAACTTGTTTTCCTAATTGGTTTCAAGTGTTATTCAAAGCTTGAACGTAACTGGTTGTCATAGGAAAATTAGTGTCCACTATATGAGCTAGGCTACACAACACTTCTATCCCTTGTGAATTGTTTACCAACTTCTAAAGGTTATCCAAAGAGGAACTATTTCTCCAACCAAAGGTATAGTGCTTAAGAATTATTGAAGTACTTCTAAGTCCTTATCTAATTATTTTAGTTTATCATCAAGGATATGGACAACATTTTCCAAGTCCACATAAATATTAGGTTGCAACAAAGACATGGGGAAATGTAGGATTAGGAAGAGAATAAAAATTATATTGTATAGATGCAATACCTTGAGTGAAAGAGTTATAAGACTCAAGCTCAACACTGGTTGTGATTACAACACGTGAAGCCATAAGTCTAAAACTATGTCTCACTATGGTATTAGTTATAGGACACTAGATTGTGAAGCTCAAAAATTTATTATGAGTTTCAAAACAATTTAGTGCTCATACAATGAGGGGAAAATGCATCATAGTCATAGAAACTGAAATAATTTGAAAACAAAAAACCCAAAATTATACAAAAATCATAGACAAAATTGTGATCCAAAATTTGGCCAAAATTAACTAGACAAGGACGTTGGTGCCCTAGACTAGTGAGGTTATTTTTTGTTAACTTCAAAATCTGGAATTGAGATACAGTGTCTAAGCATCCTAATCTGCAATAGGTAGATTTTCAAGAATATAAAAAATTTCATTTTTGTTATATGTAAAATATACTTATGCATACAATTTTAGATTTTTGTAATAATGCAATGTGTTCTCAAGGTATTTTGCATATTGTTACAAAATGTAGTAGTCAACTAAGTCTAGTTTAACAAATCTAGAAATTAAAAAAAATTCTATCTTTTAAAATATCAACAACAATGTAAATCTTCACTTTTTCAACAACATATGCATGCATAAATCACAAATTTAAACACTTTCAGATTATTTTCAGACCTTAGCATGACCTGATCTTAAGATTTTATAGTGAAATATTTGACTAGATCTATCTTACAATAACTAAAATTAATAATTTTTATGTTGTGGATTGAAAATACTAGGGAAATATTTACTTTGTCAATGATTTTTATTACAATTTTCATGCATAAATAAAAAATTCAAAGTTTTGCAAGTTATATTCAAATTTCAACATGACCTAGTTAAGATTGTAAAAGGTTTTATATTGCACAAGTGTTGGGTTCACCAAAATGTGATGTAGGAAAAAAGGATCTAGGGTCTAAATCACACCTCTTCCAATATAACAAGGGAAAGGACTAAAATTGATCTCCAACACCCACTTGACTACTAACCTCAATGGAAGAGTCAAAATGGTGGATTGGGATTTTAGTCCTTTTGGGTTTTTTTATGTGTGTATGATGATGATGATTAATTAATTGCTAATCGATCTAATTTGATAATGCAAAGATGCACTGAGGTTAACTTTGAAAATGTAACAATCTATTGTGATTTTTGGAAAATATAGAAGAAAGAGACAAAATATAATTCAAAGCAAAAGAGTAGCATACATAGAGGAACCTGACATATAAATATGAGCTTCAAGTGGTTGGGAAGGGGCATTGATGCCGTAGACCTAGAAGTGCAGATATTTAGAATCAAATTTTAGTCTCATATTGGTCCCTATTTGTAAGATCTTATCCTCTGGACTTGGTGTCGAAACTTTTCCTATCGCTAATAAAACCCACTTTCTCTATTTTTTTGACTTGTAGGACTTGCATGCTTGAATGAATAATTATACCTCCAATCCTCTCCAAAATCACTTCATATCTACAAACTACACACAAGAAAGAGGGGAAGGGTTGTATTGTATAGGGGCTTGCCTAAGTCAAACCTCATTTTGGTATTTCTACCTCCAAAATGGTGATGATGATGTAAAAGAGAGCTCACCTTAGGTCGAGTAGAGGATAAATGATAAGCAAGTGATAAACTGATAATTGTTGCAACTTACCACTCAGATTTATATTCCTTGATGGACTGAATCCATTGTACTCATCACCTTCAAAGAGAATTTGAGTCTTGATTTCAATTCTTGCAAGTATTAGTACTCTCAAAATAAATATACATGAAATATACACAAACTGACATGAAAATTTGATGCATTACCAACATGATGCTTGACTAAAACAATGATACTACAGTTCTGTGAATTCTATGAGCTTGATAGCTCAAGTGCTCAATTGAGAATGCTAGAACTGCTTCTCAAAATTGATAGGTTTCAAATGATGAAAAATACTTGTATTTATATGCAATTCTTTAATTTCCCACAAATTAATCATCAACAATTGTCAAATAATTTTGAATTTCTAAATTTTTAAAAGGGTAACACTGACATATTTGAATAAGGGTCAAAATAGGTTGGATAGAGGCGCTAGTGCCCTAGTCCAAGCCTATTTTGGGGCCTTAAGCACCGATAAAAAAATGTTAACTCTTTATTTTCAATTCAAATTTTGATTTTACGAAATTATTGTAAAACAAAGAAATTAAATACACAATTGGGTCCAAAAATATAAGTAGGAGTTGAACCTAGTGTGAAATTGTCAAGGGTGACAATTTATGATGCTACATTCACATATATTTTTGACCATGGAAATAAAAAAACTTTTATAGAATCATGTTCATTGCGTATGAATACAAAACAATCAATATACAAGAATTTTTTTTAAAAACATTTAATTTCATCACATAGATTTATGATCACAAGAACAAAAAATCTAGTTTATGTGAATATAAACGAATAAATATATAAGACAAATTATTTCTCTATCTAAAATTTTCACATAAATTTGTCATCATGAAAAAAAAAAATTATTATATGAAATCATCTAACTAGACATGAATGCAAGACAATCAATTTATAAAACAATTTAAAATTTCCTAATGTAACTTTTACACATGTATTACCATTGCCAAAATAAATCTTGTATTCATTACAACACCCATGACTTACTCAAGAAAGAGTGAAAGAAAAAAATATTTAGCCATTAAAGTAGGCAAATAAAACTTGTCTATTTAATCCTGGTCATAACAAGATACCTATAATAAAATCAATTAATTGAAAATAGATCAATCAAAAAAAAAATTCTAACATTTTAATAGTATACAAAAGCATCTTTTAATATTTATATGATAAAAATATCATTTATTTCAAGTTTTATGGATTAAATCTATTAATATCTTATTACAATCTACATTATTCTATACAATCATCATATTTAAATATTAATTCTATGCTCAAATTGCAATTCTATTAATGATCCATGTTTAGTTTTCTCTTACATCAATCATAATCACTTTAAAAAGGAATTGGAATCATCAAATTTTTTCTACTAATAATTGAAATCATTCAATAGTAAATAGTACATTTGAAACAAAAAATCTGATATGGAATCATATTGGTTGTGCATGAATACAAACCATTTTGGAATCAAATAGATTTGTCACCATAAAAACAAAAAAAATATGGAATCATATGAAATGTGCATAAATGAAAGTCAATTGTTTAAAAAGCATTTTTTTTTAACTTCTTCATATAAATTTATGACCATGACAACAAAAAAAAATCTAATATGAAATCATATTATTTACTAGTGAACACAAACCAATAAAACAATTTGAGATTTCTCTATTTAACTAGATAACATAGATTTGTGACCATACAATAACCAAAAATCTGATGTACATGAATTCGAAGACAATTTCCAACCGACAATTTATTTGTCTATTTACCTTCTTTACATAAACGTGACACTATTGAGATTTTATCATATAACTTTTTCATGTGATTTGTTTTAAAAAGAATCTGATACGATAAAATATATTAAAGTAAAGAAAAGCATAAGGAATATGCTTACGTGAAATATGAATAGACTAGAAACCATCTATTCCTCGCACGTTTCCTTGCCAACTCGTATTCATTATCTTGAGGCAACGAGTTCTGGGTGTGGGCATTCTGTGGAGGAGATAGTGTGATTTTTCTTCCACTCCAGCCATGGTGCAGAAGACGGTGTCGGGGAGGGAGTACAAGGTGAAAGACTTGTCACTGGCTGACTTCGGTCGTATGGAGCTTCAACTTTCTGAAGTTGAAATGCCTGGCCTCATGGCCTGCAGGGCTGAGTTTGGTAGTGTGCAACCATTCAAGGGAGCCCGAATTACAGGCTGCCTTCATATGACCATCCAGACTGCCGTTCTAATCGAGACCCTCACTGCTCTCGGAGCTGAGGTCAGATGGTGTTCTTCCAATATTTTCTCTACTCAGGTATACTTTGTCATTCTAGTTAAATATTATCTAGTTTAATGATCAAATAGTGTATTAAAAAGTGGTAAATATTTATTCTATTAATATTTTGTTTAAAATTGAATTTTGAATGTTGGATCCGATGATATTTAAGAATAGATTTTTCTCACGTTTTTTAATTCTTGCTTTCATTTTGTACTTATAGATTGAAGAATGTATTAACCCAACCTCCTATACTCCACAACTTTGTTTATTCCTATTACATTCTCTCTAATGGCTTAACTAACTAAACCGCTTTATAGATTGAGAATGAAATAACAGTCTTCACACTTTATTCGGGTCACTTATGGAACACTTTTATTTTTGGGTTCTTGTTGATTGGTAAACTCTCCTTGTTAGGTAACACTCATATTAAATGATGTCACCAAATATGGGTATCTCTTATGTCACTTTAACTTTGGTTTGTGAAGATTTGATGAAATTTACTTTAGGTGATCATATTATGGATGAGAATCTTTGTGTTATTTTTATTTCTATTTCATTCTCTTATGGTTGAACTAACTAAGCCACTCTATTAATTGAGAATGAAATGACAGTTTTCACACGTTTTTGGGGTCACTTAAGGAACACTTTTATTTTTTTGGTTCTTATTGATTGGTAAACTTTCATTGCCAGATAACACTCATATTAGATGATGTCACCAAAGATGGGTATCTCTTATGTCATTTTCACTTTGGTTTGTGAAGATTTGATGAGCTTTACTTTAGGTGATCGTATTATGGATGAGAATCTTTGTGTTATTTTTATTTCTATTTCATTCTCTTATGGTTGAACTAACTAAGCCACTGTATTAATTGAGAATGAAATGACAGTTTTCACACGTTTTTGGGGTCACTTAAGGAACACTTTTATTTTTTTGGTTCTTATTGATTGGTAAACTCTCATTGCCAGATAACACTCATATTAGATGATGTCACCAAAGATGGGTATCTCTTATGTCATTTTCACTTTGGTTTGTGAAGATTTGATGAGCTTTACTTTAGGTGATCTTATTATGGATGAGAATCTTTACGTTATTTTAATTCTAAGCTTGCATATATATAGCCTACTTCATCTTAGATGATGTCGTGCCAAAGATAAGTATCTCTTATGTCATGTTCACTTGGGTTTACATTTGGTGAGATTTACTTTAGGTGATCTTATTATAGATGAAAATCTTTATGTCATTTTTATTCTAAGCTTGTATATAGTATGCTTCATCTTAGATGATGTCATCAAATATATGTATCTATTATGTCATTTTCACTTGGGTTTATATTTGGTGAGCTTTACTTTAGGTGATCTTATTATGGGTGGAAATATTTATGTCATTTTTATTCTAAGTTTGCATATAGCCTACTTCATCTTAGATGATGTCACCAAAAATTGGTATCTCTTATGTCATTTTCACTTGGGTTTGCATTTGGTGAGATTTACTTTAGGCACTTGATCTTATTACGAATGGGTATCTTTACATCATTTTTATTCTAAGCTTGTTCACCTTAGGTGATGCTACTATAGATTAGTATCTCTAATATCATTTCCTTGTTCCTTCAACTTGGGCTTGCAAATTCAATGACCCTCACCTCAAATTATGTCATCATAGATCCAGATATCTCTTATGTCATTCTCGCTCTGGATTTATATTTGAACAACTTTACTTTAGATGGTACTGCTATAGATGGACATCTTGAATGTTTTTTCACCCTAGATTTGCATGTGGTGACGTTCACTTTATATTTTACCACTATATATGGGCATTTCTTATGGAATTCTTACTTAATTTTGTATTTGATGACCTTCACATTAGATGAGCCTCTAGAAGTGGGCATCTTTGTTGTCATGAACTACTTAGATGGTATTGCTATAGATGGACATCTTGAATGTTTTTTCACCCTAGATTTGCATGTAGTGACGTTCACTTTAGATTTTACCACTATATATATATGGGTATTTCTTATGGAATTCTTACTTAATTTTGCATTTGATGACCTTCACATTAGATGAGCCTCTAGAAGTGGGAATCTAACCTTGTCTATATGAGATATTTGGCCTAATTGTACTACTTTATGATTGCCAATTACAATTTGAACTTAGGGCACTCGATTTGATTAGCTTAAGATAGTCATTTTATTATTAGTTTTTAAGGTAAAGCTTTGATAAGGTAAATTTATGTAATGTCTCTTTTTTGAAATAGGATAATAATAATAAGAATAAAAATAATAAAATAAAATATAAAAAATAAAAATAAAATTAATTTACTATTATCAAAAATCAAGGGACATGTGAAGGATCATGATTGTTGAAGGAAAAAGATGTATAAGAGACACCAAGTAAGGAGAAGTAACCACCATACAAATAACACATCTTTTATTATTTGATTATTACTTTGGAGCATGGAACTGCAATTCATTTAACTTGAAGACGAAACCCCTCATGATAGGAATTGGGTGACAAATTTTCAAGAGTGATTTCACAGAAATATAATGATTGTGCTTAGTTGACTGATCTTCTAATAAACATTATCACTGAAATTAGATTTTAATTTTTTTTTTGTCAATAATTATTTTGTACATTCAAATTAGCCGAATAGAAAAGTTATTTTATTTATTTACTTTCTATTATAGACCCTTTGCATTTCTTTCGGGTCTGTTTCTACTTAAAAAAACAATTTATTTTAAGTTAATAAGGCTGTCAGAGTAGCCAATGCCAATCATTCAAATTCACTTATTTTTTTGAAGGTTGGGTATGTTCAATTATTTTGGCATTATTTTTTTATATGATTTAAAAATTCATTTTACAGGACCATGCTGCAGCAGCTATTGCACGCGATAGTGCATCTGTGTTTGCCTGGAAGGAGGAGACGCTCCAGGAATATTGGTGGTGTGTAGACAGGGCTTTGGATTGGGGTCCTGGTGGTGGCCCAGATTTGCTTGTTGATGATGGAGCAGATGTCACCATACTAATCCATGAGGGGGTCAAGGCTGAGGAAGAGTTTGCCAAGAATGGGAAGATTCCAGATCTTGCTTCAACTACCAGTCCTGAGTTTCAAATTATTTTGGGATTGATCAAGGATAGTCTCAAGGAAGACCCTTTGAAGTATCACAAGATAAAGGATAGGTTGGTTGGTGTATCTGAGGAAACCACTACAGGGATTTACAGGTTGCATCAGATACAGGCTACTGGTTCTCTATTGTTCCCTGCCATTGGTGTTAATGATTCTGTTACAAAGAGTAAGGTGTGGATTTGTTCTATGAGCTTTTCTGTTTAGATTTAGTTTTTGCAGCATTGTGGGTTTATCAATGACATGGCATTTAGGAGGGAGTTTAGATATATATATGATTTTAGGGACGGCATTACGTTGTACTATATTTTCACTCGATCATATTTGATTTGTACCTTGTTTTCTTTTGCAGTTTGATAACTTGTATGGATGTAGACACTCTCTTGTAGATGGTTTGATGAGAGCCACTGATGTGATGATTGCTGGCAAGGTTGCTGTTGTGTGTGGATATGGAGATGTTGGCAAGGGTTGTGCTGCTGCCTTAAAGAGTGCTGGAGCTAGAGTAATTGTAACAGAGATTGACCCAATTTGTGCTCTGCAAGCCCTCATGGAAGGCATCCCTGTTCTTACTCTAGAGGATGTGGTGAGCACTGCTGATATCTTTGTTACAACTACAGGAAACAGGGATATTATCATGGTGGAGGATATGAGGAGGATGAAAAATAATGCAATAGTTTGCAACATTGGTCATTTTAACAATGAGATTGATATGCATGGGCTTGAAACCTACCCTGGCATTAAGAAGATAACTATCAAGCCTCAAACAGACCGATGGGTGTTCCCAGAAACAAACAGTGGTATCATTGTCCTTGCAGAGGGTCGTCTCATGAACTTGGGTTGTGCTACTGGACACCCAAGTTTTGTCATGTCTTGCACATTCACAAATCAGGTATGGTATGGTATTTACAGTGCTAGAATTCCAAAGGCATTGAAATGTCATGTTTTTTATGTGCACTTAAAGTATTGTATTAATGAGTGAATGCTTGTATTCTATGTTGTAGGTTATTGCACAGTTGGAGCTTTGGAATGAGAGGAAAACAGGAAAGTATGAGAAGAAGGTGTATGTGTTGCCCAAGCATCTAGATGAGAAGGTGGCTGCTCTACATTTGCCCAAATTGGGTGCCAAACTTACAAAGCTTTCTCCAAAGCAGGCTGCATACATTAATGTTCCTATTGAGGGTCCTTACAAACCCCTCCACTACAGATACTAGTCTAAGCATGGTTTTTCATTGTTTGTTTGGTAGGAGAGTTGTTTTGCTCATAGCCAATCCAGGAACACCAACCAATTTCTACATCTTCACTATTTTCTTTTGTGTAGTAAAAAACAAAATCTATTGCATTGTAGGTACTTTCTTATTGTAGCATTAGTTTCACTTTTCACTTTAGTTTTAATATAATAAAAAAATTTAGTATCCTTTGTGTCTAGTCAGGCCTCTATATTTTTAAATTTTGAGCTAATGAAATATTTAAGTGGGAGCATTGATGCAATTCTTGGTTATTGGTTGAGTTTAATTTCATTACGTGATGTAAGTTTTTTTAAGAAACAAATATGTAAAAGTAAAAGAATGTTATTTCATCATTTTGTCAATGAAAATAGTTTAATGAGTGATAGAAAACTTAGTTTAAATTATGAACTAAATCCAAATAAGAATCTTTGTGGTGAATCAATGATTTGAAGAAATAGAAAGAAAATCTTTAAACTTTCCACATTCTATTTTCTATCTAGATTTTATAAATTGATCATTTTTATTACATACATTTTTTATTTGTACCAAGATAAGATACACACACTAGCTATAAATTTAGTTATTAAACTAAGGATATGATTCTAGAAAGTATATTAAGTTGGAATGGTTATTGTCTTTATGATTACCGTAATGTAAATTCTAATGTTTTTTCTATGATCCATAAAATACATTAGTTAGGCTATACAATAGTCAACATTCAAATTTATATGAAAAAAACTAGAATTCATTTTTTTGCAAAAATTAAAATTAAACATAGAAAAAAATTGAGATCAATAACCATCACAATAGAAGACACAATAAGTTTTCCTCAAGGATAACCCATTTTCTTGAAGAAAAATCTAGTAAAAGGTAGGAAAATTGTTTCCTTACTATCTAAAATGGAAAATACAATCTTAGGACTCCAAATAGCCTAAAACAACTTAGTAATAGTCCCTAAGATCATAAACAACTCCTTTATGTTGGCACTTGATTTGAAATCATCCTATTATGGCTTTATGGTGTGCTTCTAATGACCCTCATTTCATATATCCATGCAATTTATTTCCAATCTTATGGTTTTAGCCTCATGTTTGATGCCTTGGCGAAGTTTATTTTTGCAAGAATTATTCAATTAGGTTTAGTGTATTCATGAGAAGGAGATATAGCAAAAAAATATCATGCTTGTGTATTTTTATCTTTGTTTGCATCGGTTGAGAACTTCTTGTTGTAGATTCATAGTGAATTGTCTATTTATAGCTGTATACACTCAAAATTGGTCTGGAAAATATTAATTAAATATTAATTATTTAATTAATGAAATCTTTATTCTTCTACTATATAAGTAAATTGCAAATTTATTTGCATAGTTCCTATTTTCTTAATTTCTTTATTCTAATTCACCCTCTTCATGATTAAATTGAAATAAACAAATCTAAATAATTTGTTTTATTTTAATTGATTCCTTCTCATTTAATTAGAATTTTTAAATTTGAATTTCAACACATTTAACTACATATTCCTTCTAACTACCTTCTACCTCACCCTCCAACTCACCACGTGTCACATGAAAATAATTATTCTTATTTTCTAAAATGGATATTTGTTCTCAACAATTTTAACCACCTTCAAGACACATGGCTCCTTCATCCAAATGATTATTTCTTACACTTGGCAAGTTGGTTTTACTAAAGGGAACAATTGCCTTGTTTTCTCCATCCTTCTCATTCTTCACCATTGATTTCTCCAGATCAAATCTCAATCGTTCATGGCTGCCAACTCACCCAATGCCTTGGAAAAATTTATAAATTGAGGCCCATTTACAGCTTTTTCATAAGGAGCATTTGCATAACATCACTCTGCAGGAATTCATTTAAGTCTTTGAGAGCTTAGTTTGCATTTTCAATTCAGCATTTAGAAAAGATTAGCAATTAGTTTAGAATCATGGCTCCTTTAGATGTTTCTTAGTTTAAGCAGCATTTAAGATCATTTCCATTTCATGTCCATTAGTCTAATTTCGATCTGTATCATTTCTATATCACTTTGTACACAATAGTTCATCCATCATGTCATTTCATCATTTCATCCAGCTGAATCCTTCAATCATGTAGATGTAGACTTATATTTTGCATTATAGATAAATAGGCTACTTGTTTCTTAGATGACATCCCAGTGACTTGTGCATGAATAAGATCTAAGAGCATAAATACTAGGACATTTGAGATTAGAGGAAGGTGGGATGTTTTTAGCAAATTTTGTTATCGAATTGTTTTTAATTAAGTTAGATTTCCTTACTGTAATACTTTCCATCTAAGTGTGTTGTTAATTTGATATAATTCACGCATATTTTAATACACACATAAAATGGCGCCCACTGTGGGGCCTGAGCCCCTGTTATTTTGATATTTTATGGAAATTTTGTTTTACAGGTTCAGACGAGTAGTTTTTTGGTGCAACTGCATAATTCTTTGGCATTTACGAAAGACTTTTTGGCGCTTACACCGATTGTTCTGGCACTTCGAAAGATTTCTTTTGCGCATCAAAGCCATTATGTGGCACTTCAGGGAGTTTCTGTGGCGCTTTGACCATTTCCTATGGCGCTTTGACCAATTTCTTTAGCGCTTTTAATTAATTCTTTGGTGCTTTTGTCTTTTTGGCGCTTCTACTTACTGTTATGGCATTTTCAACTATTTCTGTAAATTTTCCCAAGAATGAAAACTGATGTTGGTTTTTCTATTTTGTAGATTGCATAAAATGCTATCAAAGACCTTGTTGAAACTCTAGAATGCTTGTCAAAGAAAATTTATGATAAACTATTGATAAATTGGATGCAGGGGTTGGATTTTATGTCTTTCCTTCTTGCTTAAATTAGGAACATAGATTAATTAACAGGGAAAAAACACCATGTTTGCTACATGTGGGAATGATAGGCATATGCTCTCCCGTTAACTAGGTGACCAAAAAGCCAAACCCATTCCTTTTCTTTATTTATGACCTGTGTTTTGAATGGTAGGCATATGCTCTCCCCTTAAGTGGGTGACCAAAAAGCTAGACCCATTCTTGTTAATCTGCGAGTGTGAGTAGGGTATACAATGAGGGTTCTCTCTTTATTCATGCAGAATAAAGAGGATCAAACTGTGGGTATACTCTCTCGCTTTTGTTTATCCTAGAGGGTCTGCCTTGGGGAAAAAGTACTCACCCAAGGGAACGACCCAACTGGTAACACGCTAAAGCCAAGCGCATTTCCAGTCGGTATATAAATGAGGATATTGGAAAAAATGCCAATATCACGTGATCGGTTTCGACGAGAAGGGAAACAATGGTCTCTTGCCTCGATGGTTCAACCCCTACAAATGGAAAGTACTTACTAGAACCCTTGTTGTAGAATTGGCTAAAACCTTTATCTATTCTCTTGGTAAAACAATGGTTGTTGTGAAGGCATCCACATTCTCACAGTCTTTAGTAGAGATGATCAGTCTACCATGGTAGTTTCATGGAGGCTGGAAGCTTGTTTGACCTAAGAAGAGAGTGCAATGTAAGGGGTAGCCCGTGTGGCCAAGCTTCTGAATTCATCTGCTAAAGATAAGTGCGGTGGGGGTAAAACCTGCGTGGAATCCAAGAGAATATAGTCTATCACAGCCCTAGGGAATGTATGTTGTGCTTGATTGTGCTTGTCAAAGTGTCTTAAAAAAAAACTTCAAACAAAACTTTACACATTGGAAAAAACTATAGAAACTTTGATTCAGAATACATCATCTAGAACAAACCGTCCTCTAACCAAAAACCAGAAAAATCAAGTAAACTGGAAACAAACTGTTGCATCCCCCAGTTTAGTGCTTCTATTTCTTTTTGTAGTACTTTCACCAATTTTTCGAGTGCATCCACCCTCTATTATAGTGCATCCACTTTTTGTTACAGTTCTTCCACGTCATTTGCCAGCGCATTGACCCAAAATCATGTCACATCCCAACCATTCTATGGCACATCTAAGATTTTCTATGGTGCATTTGCCTAATTTTGTGGTCATTCCAGCCATTCTATGGTGCATCTAAGTCTTTCTATGGTGCTTCTTCCTTTTAGCGCTTTCACCCACTGTAACGACACATCCACCAAAATCTAAAAACAAGGAACTGAATATAATTCCCATCCATCATTTGGAAATCAGAATTCAAACATCTTTCCAGTCTAGAGTCATTCTTCAACTTTGACAAGAGTCCAAACATGATCTTTATCCAATGACTTCACAAAAAATGAAAATTCAAAAACCAAAACCCATAGCTCTTAGTCCGAAGGATCGCCAAAAACGTCTTGCAACACTTTACGACTTTAGGGATAGATTGCTCTTTAATTTTTACATAAAAGCTTCAAAGAACAACCCTAGTTTGTATTCATTTTATTATTGCCAAAATCCAAGACTCTTCCAAAGATTCAAACATCTTGTCTAGGAAGGAAATTTCTCACCATTTCACAATTGGAACCAAAATTTCAAAATCTCCTCAAGTTTGGAATTATCCCTTAGAGTCCAAAACTTTGTTAAAATTGACTTATCCAAGTGAAACACTTTACCTAAACTTTGATCAAACATCTAAAAGTGCCTATCATCATTAACACCCCAAATTTGATCATCAAGTTGAGTTTCCCCATCAAGGTTTCTATCCTTCATCTTGAAACAATACACTTTGAATCAAATTTCATCACCTTGGTTACATCAATAGGATTCATCATTCTATTTGACCTAGGTATTTCCTTGGCACTCTCAAACAACAATCAAAATTTAGAAAACCTTAGTCACTTGTATGCCCATTTTAACAAGGTCCCAAAAACAAAAACTTAAGGACAAAGAAATTGAACATCCAAATACCATGGCTAAACCAGAAGAAAATCCTTTTCATAAGATTTCTCAAAATGAAAGAGAGGATCTATAACAAAAGAAGAAATCAAACAAGCGAATCAAGATCCCAAATTCCATAAATTCCTAGAAAAAGTCTTTGAAAATGATGGGGAGAAATACCTTTTGATGTTAGCCAACCAAGGGGTTAAGTTACCAAATGACTTTGATGTTAATAAATTGAAGAGTATCCCAAAGAAAACTGAAATTGAAATGCCTATTGTAGATCAGATGGCTACTTTGACAAACCAGATGCAAAACCTTCAACAACAACTCCAAGATATGCAAGGAGGGACTCCAAAACAATACCTATTGCGGGATATTTGTCCCTATCCATTTGATAGAAGGTTAAACATGATACCATTTCCCACAAATTGTGACTTACCAAAATACAACAAATACAATGGCAAGTCCGATCCAATTGATCATGTGTGAGAGTTTCGAACCATGAGTCTCGAGTTCGCTCATGAGCACACATACTTAATGCGACTCTTTCCTCGTAGTTAGGGGGCCATTGCATGGAATGGTTCTTGAAGTTGCTACCAGGCATAAAATCCTTCGAAGAACTGGTTAAAAAATTCATCACACAATATTCCTATAACATTACACATGAGATAACCATGAAGGATCTTTGTAATACTAAATAGAAACAAGGAGAATCTTTTCTTGTGTTCCTCCAAAGGTGGAGAAGGTTACTCGCTCGTTACGCTTGTCCCATACCTGAACAAGAAAAGATGGAATTTTTTATCGATAACCTTAACAGTGAAATGAGCTATAGATTGCAATTACAATGTCCCCCTAGCTTTGAGAAGATGGTAGAAAACAATGTCAAAATTGAAGAAGCCTTAGTCAAAAGAGGGGTATTGAAAGTTCACAATGAAGGATCGAACAATGCTAGTTCATCTAACCATCATAACAATGAAAAACCTAAATTTTGGACAAGGAACAAAAATGCCAATGATGGTACCATCGAAACACATAATGTTGAACCAGTCTTCAACTTATCGAGAACCACGACCAAGATAGATCAAAATATCAATCAAGGCACTAATCAAAATGTCAATTTTTCCAATAATCAAAATGGCCACAATCAAAGCAACAACCCATCAAAACCTCCACCATATCAAACACAATCAAACCGCAAAAAATTCACCCCTTTGGGTCAATCACACGAATTTGCATTAAGAGAACTTCTTGAAAATAACCTCATAACACTACCTAACACTCGAGGCTTTGAACCAAAAGTAAAATCGTCATGGTGGAAGGATTGCTATTACTATGAATTTCATCGATGCAAAGGTCACCAAACGAATAGCTGCATGCAATTGAAACATAAAATACAAGACTTGATAGATAGAAAAATCATACGAATAGAGGGACTCCAAACAAATGCAGATCATAGAGCATTCAAAAATTCCTTACTGAACTATGAAAAGGGGGAATCCTCTACGACGAATAACAAGGAAAAGAATGTAAACTATGTCCATGATATTTTCATAAATCATATCTCAGCAACAAAAAATCAAATGAATACCATTGAAACCCATGATCACCCAAATGTTACTGCAAGCGATAATCCAATCTATGACATTCCAATCGAGCAAGAACAAGACATCGTTATCCTTGAAAATCAAATCAATGACACCAAACCAGACATGAATGCAAATGATACTGAAATCAATGTCATCAAAATCAATGGGAAACAAGACAACGTACTAGTGAATGCGACAACAAGAGCATAGGCAAAATATGTCTTAAAAGGAAGTTTATCTAAAACACCCATAGCCTCGTCCAATCAATACAACATAGTGGACCAATTACAAAATATCTCTACACAAATATCAATATTGGAATTGCTGAAGATTTCACCCACCCATAAAGAGATTTTGGAAAAACCCCTAGTGGACACAATAGTGCCAATGAATTTGGAAGTTTGTAAATTTGAAGCCATGGTGGGATATTTAACCGCACCACATTGTCTATATTTTTCTGAAAATGATGACGCATCCATTCGCATCCCCAAAATGCTGCTCTTCATATCAAAGTCCTAATCCATAAACATCGTGTCAAACGCATCCTAATAGATGGAGGAGCTGGCCTGAATATATGTACTTTAAAGCTTGTCTGTGCGTTGGGATTTTTTTAGAATGCAATTGATTCAAAGAAAAAGATTACAATAAAAACATATGATGATGAGGAAAGAGCTTCACAGGGGTTAATTGTCCTACCTATTCAAGTGGGACCAATCTAGAAAGATGTGATCTGCCAAGTCTTAGACAAGGATTTGACTTATAACATACTATTGGGTCGACCATGGATTCATGAAATGCAAGCGGTCCCTTCAACATACCACCAGTGTCTAAAATTATCTTGTGGTGGCCAGGAAATTACCATTTCGGCTTATTCAAATAGTCCCCAGTATTGCAATACACTGAAATCTATCCAAGATATATGTGTGCCTCACAATAGAGAAGATTCCACTCCCACTACTTCCAATGATCAAAGCCAGTCAAGTTCCTCATCCAAATTGTTGGTCATTTCCACAAATCATGAAATTCAATCCAATTCCATGTCTAAACAGTCTGAGAAGAAAGAAGAAGCTGCTCCCTCCACCTCCTAAAATCCTGAAGCCCAATTGAATGCCTTGTCAAAGCAATTTGATGAAAAATTCCAAATAAAAGACAAAGGTGTTGGTGAATACTTCTTTGAGCGGTCCCTATGTCTTCCATACTTTTCTTCTCCAAAATTTTATAGACAACCCTCCACGTTAACACAACAAACCCCACAACTAGTTACCAAATTTTATGGACAGTTCATAAAAGAAAGCACTAGGTTTGATGAAGCAGAAGACAATGATATTCTAAACTAGCTTTATAAAGACAAAGAGGAATCCCAAACAACAACTAAAAATGTACAAATAACACAATACGGAAAAGGCTTCACTATTTTGGAAAAGATGGGATATGAAGGGAAAGGTCTTGTGGGTAAAAGGAAAGAGGGAATTGTAGAGCCAATTCAACCCATTTTAATTAATCCTAAAGACAAGACTAGACTAGGCTATAAAGAGGACACATTTAAGAAAAGATGGTTGAAAGAATCTTACAGTTACAAGCCAGCGAAGAGCATGAGACTGATTCCAATTAATATGAGTGGGATTCACTATCAGAAGAGTCCTATCATGACAAGGACATTGATGTAGTACACAAATATGCACCCCTACTCGAAGGACAAGGGTCAAGTTCTAGACCATTTGAATTTGGGTCGCAACACCTTGATGATTCTAGTGAGGATGATTCAACTCTGAGTGAAACATATAATTCGGAGGAGAGTTACCTTCTAGACCTCGATTTTTCTATCAGACAAATTGAAGACACCACTATCAAAACCCTTACCATTTTTGATCTTAACCTGTTTGGTGACTACTTACCCTTAGTGCATCTCGAGCTTATAGATTGGGACCTAACATAGCCCTTTGACATCCCTACATTTCCAAATGATGATGCCATCATCAATTTCCTCTGTGCCAACAATCCTGAAACATATTCCACCAATGAACATCATAAAAAGGATTCCATACAGGGGAGTATCAAATCTTCCAGCTGCAAAATGAATAATACAGGAAATAGATCTGATATTGAAAACCATTCAATGGCAGTGTCAGATATGGAAAAAGCAAAAACAAAGAGCGCATCCAATGGCGAAAACCTCTTTGAGGCATCAAAGGATGGAAGATTTGATACTCTCCCATAACATTTTCAGGAAAGATCAAAAGTCTTGATTGAACCCACACAGTCTGTCAACATTGACAATGAAGAGACAATGAAGAATATCCATCTAGCATCATCCTTGATAGACTAGGAAAAGCCAAGCTTTCTCCAATTTTTCACAGAAAAACAAATTAACTTTTCTTGGTCATATGTTGACATGCTAGGAATTGATCTGGAACTCATCATGCATCATCTATCATTACCTCCAAGAGTGAAACCAGTCAAGCAGAAGTTTAGAAAAATGCACCCCCATATCGCCTTATTGGTAAAAGTAGAGTTGAAGAAGTTGTTAGATGCCAAATTCATTAGACCCATTGACTATGCCGAGTGGATCTCCAATATAGTACTAGTTTCAGAGCCTGACAACAACATTCATATTTGTATAGATTTTCAAGATCTTAACAAAGCTTGTCCTAAGGATGATTTTCCTCTTCCCAAGATAGATATCATAGTAGACTTGACGGCAGGACATGGAATGTCCTCACTAATGGATGGATTTTCTTGGTATAACCAAATCAAAATAGCCCCAAAAGATCAAGATAAAACAACCTTTACTTGTCCATGGGGAACCTTCTGTTGGAATGTTATGCCGTTTGGCTTGAAGAATGCAGGAGCTACCTACCAACGTGCCATGACAACAATCTTTCATGATATGACGCATACTTTCATGGAAGACTATGTGGATGATTTATTGGCCAAATCATATACTAGGGAAGGACATCTGGAGATCCTAGATGAAATTTTCACTAGACTAGAGAAATTCAATGTACGGCTAAATCCCAAGAAATGTGTGTTTGGGGTGACGTCAGCAAAACTCCTGGGTTACATAGTATCAGAAAAAGGGATTGAAGTAGACCCAACCAAAGTCAAAGCTATTATGGAAATGCCACCACCAAAGAACATTAGTCAACTCTATTCTCTACAAGGGAGGTTTTAGTCAATCCACAAATTAATTTCATAGCTGGTGGACAAGACCCATCCCTTCAATCATCTGCTGCATGAAAATGTTTCCCTCTAATGGGATGAGAAATGCAAAGGAGCCTTCAATCATTTGAAATAATATTTAATGAATCCACCTTTCCTAGTACCGGAAATAGAATGGAAGCCACTACTTTTATAAATCGCTACAACAGAGACATCATCAGGAGCCCTATTAGCAGAAGAAGATTCAACAAGAAAAGAGAGAGCAATATACTACATCAACAAGACACTAAATGGCTATGAGATCAACTATACCTCTATTGAAAAGGATTGTCTAGCAGTAGTCTTTGCTACCCAAGAAGAAAAGAGAGAGCAATATACTACATCAACAAGACACTAAATGGCTATGAGATCAACTATACCTCTATTGAAAAGGATTGTCTAGCAGTAGTCTTTGCTACCCAAGAACTACGACACTACATGCTAACTCACACCATCAAGTTGATAGCTAAAATAGATCCTCTCAAATATCTCCTCAGCAAAGCTAACCTAATAGGGAGATTAGCTAAATGGGTCATGATACTCAGTGAATTTGATATCCAATATGTAGATAGGAAGGAAATAAAAGGACAAGTAATTGTTGACCAGTTAGCGGCGGCACCATTACCAAATAATCATCCTTTACACATTGAATTTCTGGATGTTGATGTTCTTAACTTGGTTGCAAGACAGTGGACACTGTACTTTGATGGATCACACACCTAGCACGAATCAAGAGCCAGAATCCTATTTGTCACTCCACAAGGACATACCATACCAAAATCATATAGACTGATGTTCCCTTGTACCAGCAACATGGTGAAGTATGAAGCATTAATAATTGGAATCAAAACAACTGTAGAATGGAAGGTCATAGAATTGCAAGTGTATGGAGATTCTCAGTTAGTCATTAACCAAGTCAATGTTGATTATCAAACAAGAGATGACAAATTGATGCCTTACAAAAGAATGCTAGATGATTTCAAGAAATATTTTGTGGATATCAAATTTGAACAAATTTCAAGAGTGGACAATAAAGTTGTTGATGCCATGGCTACTATTGCTTCCTTCTTACAAATTCCAGAGAAAAGAAGCCATTACGAGTTCTTAGTGGAACAATTGTTTTCCCTTGCCTATGATGATACTGAATGCCATGTTATCTATCACCTATCTAATACCAATACCTCAATCTACAATGAAATTTATATCTACTTGAAAGATAGCACTCTTCCACCTGACTTGTCATGAAACCAAAAACACAATTTCATTTGCCAAGCTGCTCGACATACACTTATAGCAGATGTACTATATCGACGAGGTCTTGAAGAAACTCTCTTATGATGTATAGAACGCGATGAGTCTAAAATAGCTTTACGAGAAGTCCATGAGGGTATCTACGAAACACATTCAAGTGGCCTAACCTTAGCCAAGAAACTTCTTCATTTAGGATATTATTGGCCAACTATGGAAAATGAGTCTTTCTAGTTTGTGAAGAAATGTCAAATTCACAGAAATCTCATCCATGCACCAACTCAAGAACTCCAACCTTTTGTATCCAGATGGCCATTTT
>VDFB02035842.1:0-11267 GCA_007258455.2 Sequoia sempervirens | reverse complement strand
TCTCAATACTCCATTTTCTCTTTGAATTTTATAACATTAACTCACTCGTCATCAATGTAGATATGATTGATTATATGCTCATCAACATTATTCACATTCTTTCCAGAAGACTCACCCTTTTGATAGTTGGGAAAAGGATTTTGAAATGCTTGGTGGTCTTCATTTGATTGTTGGTTCCCTTCTATTGTGACAATGTCTTTGTCAATTAAATCTTGAATAGCGTTCTTCAAAGCTTGGAAACTATTCATACGATGGCCTTTACATCTATGATATTCACAATAGTACGCATCATTCCATGATGGTGGTTTCACACTAGGTTCGAAGTTACATTGAGGCGGTAGGCTAATAACATTCTTTGCCATTAAGTCTTTGAGAGCAGATTCCAGAGATTGCCCCAATGGAGTGAAAGTTCTTCTGTTGGAGAAGAATGAAGATTGTTGTGTATTCGTGTTTGATGTATTTCCCAAGGTATTGTTATTGTTGTTTTCCATGATACCCTTGATTGTTGGTATTATTCTGATTTGGAACAAAAGTTAGATTTTGGTTATTCCTCGAAGGAGGAGGGGAGTTGTTTCCATGATTTGTAACTGAGTTGACATTGTTTTAGTTATTGTTGCAAGGAATACTAAGAACAACTGACTTCACTGAGACATGATGTGCATCCACAACACCATCATTCACCACATTCTTGTTGCGAGTCTAAAATCTAGATTTGGCATTGTGGTGATTTGAGGAGCTAGGATTTTCTTTGTCAAGTTTGATTATCCCTCTATGGACTAATGTATTTTCAATCATCATTTGAAAAGATGGAGGACAATGAAGATTTAGATGATAACTCATCTCTTGATCCAAGCTATTTATGAATGTAGTGATCTTTTCCTTTTCAGGAACATGACATGGATATCTAGCGAACAATCTTCTCCATCTCTGAAGAAATGTGATGAACGACTCACCAGGTTTTTGCTTGGCCTTGCATAGATCAATCATTGTGATTTGGTGTTGTATGTTATAGAAATATTGAGAGATGAACTCATTGATCAATTCCAAAAATGTTTTGAAAAGCGGTGTAATTTTGATAGCCATTCCATAGATTGGCTTCCAAGACTTCATGGGAACAAATGCATTAAGTATGTATCCTCATGAGAAAATTCTAAAGTCATGTTTCGAAAGTCTCTAATATGGTCAATGGGATCCGATTTTCCGTTATAGCGATCAAACTTTGGAATTTCACAATGTTTAGGAAACGGAATCATGTTGAGACGTCGATCAAAAGGGTATGGACAAATGTCATCAAGAGCGTATGTCTTTGTTGTGGCTCCCCCTTCTAGAACTTTAACTTTTCCTTCTAATGTTCTAATTGTTTTAGTCAAAGCACCAAAATCAAATAAAGGTGTTTCATCAGGATTACTCTTTATGTTCGCAATATCAAAACTATGAGGCAATTTGGCTCCTTTGTCAGCCAAAAATAGGAAGTATTTTTGTTTATCACGTGCTACAAGCTTTTCTACCGCTCTAAGAAATTTAGGATCTTGCTCGACTTCTTTAAGGTGACGTTCTTCTTCTTGTTCATCCTCACTATCCTCAAAGGTTTTTCTCATATCCTTGTCGGAAGTAAACGAACCCTTTGCTTCTTCAGTCATGTTGTCTTCAAAAAGGGGATTTTGACTTACTTTATAAAGGGGATCACTACTTTCACCTTCTTCTTGAGTTGTTTGAATATCTTACTTCAATTTGTTGTATTGTGATCGTGTAAATATAGGCATATGATTTCAAGATGTTCTCCTAAAATTAGATCATAGTTGGATGAGTGCAATCAATGATGGTGTTTTAATAGGATAAGATGAAAATCTTATGATATGACCAAAACTATGTTTTCCTAATTTGTGGTTGTGGCTTCCAATGATAAAGGATGTCAGAATCCTGTTGGGAGAAGTTGAACCAAGAATTTAGGGATTTGTGATGAAAGATGCACTTGTAAGATTTAATCTTTGTTTTCGTAGAATGATCAATATATCAAATAGCCTATTTCAACTCACTGAAGTATTTGACTAGGATGCGTTGAATATTCGATAGAAGGTTGTGGTATGTAGTTGAAATAAGGAGGCCTACTGCGACGCGTCAAAGAGAGGTTCCCTTCCTTGAAAACAGCCCTAAATCTGGGAAATGCACGTACTTCCACACAGTAGAAACCTCCAATAAAATCTGGTATCTGCGGAGAAATTTCCATATAATACATGCCCGCCCCGTATAAAAATTCCTTCATTTCAAACTTTTCAGGAGGCCTATAGAGTCTTCTTTAGCTCTATTGTAAATTGACTTATTAACAACTTAGATTTCCAATTTCTAAGCATGAGAAAATGGCTACCGACCAGGAATGCTATAAACTTAGATTTTTAAAACAATGATTCTGAAAAAATGATAGATGCTGCCGTGCCTTTTGTTGCCTAAGGCGCTTTGAGAAAACAAGGATATAAGCGCGCAAAGAATGGTCAGTCGTGCTTTGCGTCCTGAAGGTGCTACTATCTTATATGAATCGGCGTAAAACGTTTCGATAGGGTGGACTAAAATATTTTAATACTCCAAATTTATGCACTGCCAGTAGACCCGCTACCAGAATCCAAATGAATGCACTAGAACATGCGCATACGCTTTGTAATATACCGATGCCAAAGAAGCTCCGGTTGTGGTATTTTTCGCGATCAGCGTAACATTCTTTGCGTTTTCAAAATTGATATGTCTATTTCCGGTTGATGATCTTTTATCCTGATTAGTGTGATTGAGCCAGCAAAGCACCTTGAAAAATGCTTCTGTTTTTAAGCCCTATACCAAACATCAAGTGTAAAGATCAAAATGTTTTTCAAAAATTGTTTTCACAGGTTTTACACATAATAGACAATCTAGACAGACTCGCTCTTAGTACTCAAGTAGATCATCATAATAATCAATAGCCCACATCTTAGAACTGCATCGACTAACACAGTCGTGTCACCCCTGAAGGGGTGCCCATGTTTTTGTCTTTTCTAGGCACATACTCAGAGTGATAGAAATGGATACTAGATCCCTTGATAAAATGGTCCTTGGTAGTTATATGGTGAGTATCTTGGGGGTAGATTCTTCCCTCCCCTGCACTATGATTATTATGATGTTCAGAAACTGACTTCGGCTGGATACTACACTAGGTTCATAGTAAGGGTTTCCATTCAGTTCGGCAATAATAAACTCCCTCAGGAGACCTCCCAACCTTTAGAACAAAGGCTTTGGGGATGGTTATATTGCACACTACTGGAAAAAGAGCATTTCTCCTGATTTACTTTATATTTTATAGTGGGGCGGAATAGCCTGGATTTGGCTTGAATCCACTTGAGTCGTTCCTCTTGGGTGAGTAATTTTTCCCACAAGAGAAAGCCCTCTACAGGATGTAATAAAGTAGTAAAATTGCATGAATGTAAAAGGAAAGTGTGGTATTCTGGTACCCAGTTAAGGGGAGAGCATAGACCTATTGCCACAAACACAGTAGACACTGTTCTTTTTAAAATCCCAAATCACAATGATCTAAACTATGTGAAGATGTTGCTTCACAGAAAGCATGGGATTCATTTTAACCACAAAATCAGTGTGTGATGACTATCCTAGATTGCTTTATTTTAAATCCATGTCTATCCTAGGGTTGCTTCCTTTTAAAACCAACTGTGACTATCCTAGATTGGTTCTTTTTAAGCCAGAAACAAGGTTCCATCTGCAGTGCTGTTGACTAAAACCTGGTCAGCTGGTTAATCAGATGCACTTTCAAAAGATCACCCCGATGCAACGAACTATTAAATGTGCTAAAATGTGAAGCAAGAATGCGCTTACAAAGTCCTAAATGTGGGCGTTAAAACAATGTAGCTTAATTTTTCTAAAAATTTTAACAAACTGTCGCTCTTTCCGCTCAGATGCAATCGGAACACCCTCGGATGCGCTACAACAGTCCCTGATGTAATCATACAAAAGCTGCTGAAAGAAGCCACAGATGTGCTTTAAAAACCTAAGGATGCACTTTAGAAATCGTCGTATGCGCTAAAATGGAAATTTTTGTTGAAAATCCAAATTTTCGAACGCGAGATCCTATCAAAAAACCTACAAGTAGCTGTTAAAAATGGGGCAAGGACCCACGATGGGCGCCAATAATGTGTGGTCAATTTTTTGAGCGTTAAATATGTAAAATAAATAAATCAATCACACCAATAAGACATTATATCAAAAATAGAATATTAAAAACAATAGAGATTTGCAAACTCAATATCCTGCCATCGATGTCGTCCTATCATCCTCTACAATATTTTCATTGATTCCAGCTGGCTCTCAAATAGTAAGCTAGGCTCAACGAACAATTTTTTCAAAGAATGAGATAGAATATGAAATGCAAGTAATACTTATGCTAAGACATGATTTGCTGAAAATGAAAGACTATTGATGATGCTATGAATAATAAAACTAGAATGCTATAATGCTAGAATGTAATTAATCTCTAATTACTCTAATATGTGTTGTTTGTTGTGTGTGTGTAACCCTTGCTTGGATTGGTTGTGCTATTTATAAAGTTTTTCAAAAGCTTCTAATTGGTTGATATGATCAACGATTGTGAAAATTCCTAGCAGATCAAATGGTTGAGAATGGATAAGACTAAAGAAAAACATAAGAAAGCATAAAGCAAGATTTGTTTTCTTTTTCTATAAAAGAGGTAAGATAAGATGATTAAGATGATTTATTAAAAATCATCTTTTTGTGAGATTATGGGAATATTTTGAAGAAGATAAATAATGAATTATTGAATTCAATTATTTATTTATGGGTGACAAAGATTTTTCTTAAAATAGAATATTTACCCTAGATTTGAAGAATAATGGAAGATTTTCACAATTAAATAGAATATTTAATCATGATTCTTAGAAGATATGGAAGATATTCAATTAAATAAAGATATTTAATTAAACCTTTAAGAAATGGTATGTAAATGAAATTAATTAAATAATATATTTAATTAACTGGAAGGAAGATTTGAAAAGAAATAATTAAATTTAATTAAATCAAAAAGACTTAATTAAATTCAAAGTGATAATTAGAATGATGGCTCGTCTGCTTTTCCTGTCGAGCTAGGGCGTCCGTGCCCTAGCTCTTTCCTTGCTCTCTACTTGCTACTGTGTTAGGAGGGGGGTCTGTTCATGCTTTTTGGGGGGCACAGGGTGTCGTTTCTTTTTGTTGTTGCTTCATTCCTTCTCTGCCTGCATGTGAGGGTTGCTCACTATTGTTTGCAGCATGGTTGGTGTTGCGTTGAGCTGCGGGAGTATGCCAGGGAGCGCCCTCAAATTGGTTTCCACCCTCTAGTGCGAATTCTTTATATGCCTCCTGCGCTCAGATCTATTGTGGGTTAGGTTTTTGATACAATTTTTGATCTTTATTTTTCTGGCTTGTATGCTTCGCCGGTTTGTGTTTAATGTCGCCCTGGTATCTGCGCTTGCCTAAAATGGACTTCTTAATCAGTAATTGGCATGAAGCTCCCTACGAGCTCGGCGCCTTTAAATACCACTTGTATTTGTCGAACGCCGATGGAGGCTCACGCAGTACCAACTGCTGTAAAACACGATGCTTGAACGCTGTAAAGTGCAGGAGAGGTGCCGAAACGCCACAACCTTACTGGAGATGGTTGCGGAGGATATTGACTATTATTCGAGGCACTCTTTTTACTGCAAATTTTTGGGTATGCGGATATCGATGCAATTTTTAGAGTCTTAAAGTCCTAATTTTACACTTCTGGCAGGTGAGCATGTTTTTCCTCTGCATGACAAATTTCATGGCGGGTTTCCGATTGGTGAAGCTTTTGCGTGGATCATAACAAGGTTTTTGAAGGGGGTCCCTATTTCTATAACCAGGTTGGTTTGTTTGTTAAACCATGGCATGCTAGTTTTAACCCTGTTGAGGAGCTTCTGACTCGGGTCCCATTGTGGGTTCATCTTTTGCGGTTTCCTATGGAATGTTGGCAGGATGATGTTTTGCATTTGTTGGGGTCGATGCTCGGGAATCCAGTTGGTTCTTCACAACAGACTCAATTTAAAAAGGTGATAACTTTTGCTTGTATCTGTGTGGAAATTGACTTAAGTAAGCCATTACCAGATTCTTTGGATATGTATGTGGGTCCTTATTCTTGGGTGCAGTCGTTGGATTATGAAACTCTTTTATTTCGATGTCGTCTCCACCATGAGTATGGTCACCTACAGCGAAGATGCCCAAGGGCTAGGCCTGTGGAGCCTCATATTTCTCAACCTACTCACAACCCACCTAGGGAAGATAAGGGAAAGGATCCCATTCCCGGGGATGGGGTTGGTCCAGATGGTTTTGCCCCTATTAGGAATCGTAATAGAAACCGAGGTCAAAAGAGGACCTTGAATGAAAGACAAGATGGAGAATGTTTTAATAGATTCGAGATTTTGGAGGATCTTGGCCAGCAGGAAGTGAATCCGGGCTTGGTGAACTTGGATCAGGGTATTGTGTGTTCTGGGCAGGAGGATCCTCTTTTTGGGGTTTCTCAGGATACACATGATTTTGGAGCTTTTTAAATGGTAACCAACCTTCAAATGGATGTCCAGGTGGAGCCGGTTTCTACTGTGGAAATGAAGAAGAGTGGGGGAGACAACTCTACTCTGGATTTACATGCAAGTTCTGGTGCAGGAAAGAATCTCAAGTCTTCTCCTTCTCCTCTGGGTCTACATCAAAAGGATCTCAAAAAAGGGTTGGGGGAGAAATCTTCAAAGCTTGGTAGGAAAAAGGATTTGAAAAAGATTAAGTTAGCTAGGGAAACTCTGGTGGAGTCAGGGTCAGTTAAGACTTTGGATTCACACTTCTCAAGCTCTCTGAAATGATTATTCTATCATGGAATGCAAGGGTCTTGAACAGTAGCCCTCGACAAAAGGTTGTTCGTGAATTGGTTAGAAGTCAATCTCCTAATGTTTTGTTCCTATAGGAGACTAAGTTATCTATTGAATGCATGCTTGGTTTATCTCCTAAGTTGTGGAGCAGTGGTGAGTGCCAATGCATTGGTGCTCAAGGTTCTGTGGGTGGAGTGGCTTGCCTTTGGAATCCGTGGAAGATCTGCCCTCTTTGGTGGATGTCCAACAAGTCTTCTATCTCGATGATTGCTTCTTGCTTTGAGACTGGGGAGTCTATCCTCCTCACTAATATCTATGCGCCTGTTGATTTTCAGGGTAAGGAACTTTTGTGGGCTCATATTCAATTTGTCTGGAGTATGGTGCCTTTTTATCCATGGATTATGGCTGGGGACTTCAATGCTATCTCTGAGTTGGCTGAGAAGCGGGGTGGTATTGCAAGGCTGGAGCCTTCTACGTTGCTTCTTCAGGACAATATTTCTACTTTGAATCTTGTTGATGTTAAGCCTAATAATGGTCTTTTTCACATGGAGCAATCGAAGGCTTGGGGATCACTACATTTCTGAAAGACTTGACCGGTTTCTAGTGTCTTGTTTTTGGGTTGGTGGCTTGTGGTCTTCTAGCTCAGAAATTTTGGATTGGAGGGGGTCCGACCATTGGCCTATCAAGCTTGTTGTCTCTTCAGTTCATGTGCCTCGATCACCCCCTTTTAAGCTACAGCTTATGTGGCTACATGAGCCCTCTCTTCATGATTATATGGCAGAATGGTGGAGAAATGGTAGACCCGCTTTTGGTACGGCAATGTATACTTTTTCTAAGCTTCTCCAATTTGTTAAATTTTAGCTTAAGCGTTGGAACCAATAGTGCTTTGGGAATATTTTTCAAGCCAAGTTTGCTGCCCAAGCTGAGTTGAATAGCATTACGAGGGTGATCAGGGAGGATGGTGTGACTGCTAAATTACTTCAAGAGGAGGCCAAGGCTTTGAAAGTACTTGAGGAGTTTGAATTGCATGAAGAGATCTATTGGAAACAAAAGGCACGAATTGAATGGCTTCAGGAGGGAGATAAGAATATTGCCTTCTTCAATTCTGTCAAAGCCAGGCGACATGGGAATTCAATTTTTGTTCTGGTGAAAGACTCTGGTGAGTCTCTTTCCTCTTTTAAGGATATTTCAGGTGAGGTAGTACAATATTTTGATTCTTTATTGAGGGAGGACCCCCAGGGGGTTCCTGAAGAGGAGGCTCATGTTCTGTCTTGCATCCCTTCGTTGGTTACTATGGAGATGAATGAGCATCTTATGAGTGATATCTCGATGGATGAGCTTGAGGGAACGGTGTTCCAGATGAAGAAAGGGAAAGCTCTTGGCCCTGATGGCTTTCCGGTGGAGTTCTTTCAAGATTTCTGGGATATTATCAAGCTAGACTTATTGGCGGTTGTCCAAGAATCTCAAATGAACAAGCAAATGTTACAGGCTTTGAATTCTACCTTTTTGGCTCTTATCCCCAAATGTGATGGGGCAGACAGGTTAAGCCAATTTAGGCCCATTTCTCTTTGTAATGTGATCTATAAAATTATCTCTAAAATAATTGCGGATAGGCTGAAAAGATGGCTCAAAGTGCTGATCTCTGAGGAGCAGAGTGGTTTTGTGGTGGGCAGAAAAATTCTGGATGGGGTGGTTATAGCTACGGAAACCATTCATTCTATGGCCATTTCCAATTATAAGGCAATGTTCATCAAGCTGGACATGGCAAAGGCTTATGACAGAGTTCACTGGTCCTTTCTTCAGAAGATCCTTGGGGCTTTTGGTTTTGGGGATGAGTGGATTCAATGGGTCATGAGTTGTGTTACTTCAGTATCCTTCTCTGTTTTAATTAATGGTGAGCCCTTAGAGCTTTTTTGTGCTTCCCAGGGTCTGCGTCAGGGCAACCTAGTTTCTCCGTATCTGTTCTTGCTTCTTGTTGAAGATCTCAGCCAGTTGTTGAAAAGGAATGTTGACATGGGTCTCATTCAGGGGTGGTGATGGGGAGGTAATATTTCCCCATAGTCTCATTTGCAGTTTGTGGATGATACTACGCTGATGGGTATGGCTACAATCAGGGAGGCTACAAACTTGCGTGTAGTGCTGGATGTTTATCTTCTTGCCTCGAGTCAACTAATTAATGAAGATAAGTCCTCAATCTTCTTCTTCAATACTCCTGGTCCTATCTAGAGGAGGATTGCTAATATATTGAGGTTTCAGATTGGGTCCCTTCCTTTGACCTATCTTGGTATTCCTATCTCTATCAAAAGGATGCCCAGGGATTCTTGGCAGAGTATTTTGGATAAGTTTTGGACAAAGGTTAACCATTGGACCCACAAATGGTTGTCCTTTGCTGGTAGGGTTCAGCTTATCAAGTCTCTGGTTCAGGCTCTCCCCATTTATAGATGTATGCTCTAGGTGGCCCTGGTTGGTTTTGTTCAAGAACTTGATGCTTTAACTAGATAGTTTCTTTGGGCTAGTAATTTATTATCCTCCAAGTGGATTTTGGTTAGATGGGAAGTTGTTTGTAGCCCAAAGCACTGTGGTAGTCTTGGATTAAGGTAGCCATCTTTGTCTGGGATAGCGCTTGCTGCTAAATTGTTTTGGAGGTGGTGTGTGGAGCAGGATCAGACTTGGGCCAGGATTTTATCCCACAAATATTTCCCAGGGATACCTCATATGGATATTCCTCGCTAACCCTTGGTGGGGAAAGGATTAGTGATTTGGGGTACACTCAAGAAAGGGGCTGCTCTCGTCAAGGATGGTTTGTTTTGGACTTGCAAAAGTGGGTTAGAGTCTCACTTGCTGATTCTTGGGATGGTTTTCTATTGTCTCTCTCGCCTCTAATTCAAGGCTCCCCTACCAAAGATTCACAAGTGGGCCGACAGTCTCGTGAGAGATTTAAGCCTATAATCGCCACATGGCCACCTCGATGGTGGCCAGGTAAAAGAATTTCGGTGAGTGGCCTATGGTTACGCATGGAGGAGGAGGCGCAGGAATTACAACGCGACCTTTAGCGGGAGTTGTTGCTCCCTCCCAGATGGAGATGTTTTATCTTGGTCCCCCAACCCTAAGGGTGTTTATACTATTGCCTCTGGCTATCAGGTTCTTTTATCTCACAAGTTGGATGGGGTGGAGGTTTGTTGGTGGCAGAGAGTTTGGGATAAGTTTTCTTGGCCAAAGTGCAATTGTTTCATTTGGACTTTGGCCTAGAAGAAGTGCTTGACTTGGGACAATATTCAGAAGCGGAGATTTCAGGGCCCATCCATGTGTGTTTTGTGTGGGAATGGGGAGGAGGATTCTGCTCATTTGTTTTTTCGTTGCTTTTTTTCCTTGAGGTTGTGGCATTTTTGGTGGGAAGCTTGGAAAATTCCTTGTGTTCATGCTTCCTCCTTGGTGGATTTTTGGAGTAGTCTTGGCAAACCTCCTACTATGGCATCTTTCTTACAGGACGTGTGGTATGTTGGGCCTACCTTCATTCTCTGGCAGATTTGGTTGGAGCGGAATCATAGAATCTTCTGAGGTGAAAAGATGGTCATTCAACAGATTTGGCAGAGAATTATGGGCATGGTTCGGGAGACGGTGGAAGCAAAGTGTGAGGTGGTGTATCCCCTGGAGAAAGGGGATGCTGAGAAGGTGGAGAGACTGGGACTTCAAGAGATGTCTTTGGCTTCGGATTGTGTTCGAAGGGGAAGGAGGGTAAGGAAGAAAGTGATGCGATTGGGTAAGTGGCTTCCCCCTCCTATTGGAATTCTGAAGATTAATACTGATGGCTCCTCAAGGGGAAATCCTGGGCTTGTAGGAATTGGTGGGGTTGGTAGGGATTCTTCGAGGACGGTGGTTTTCTTCTTCTTTGTCTATGAAGGGGTGCAGACTGTCAACCTTATGGAAGGTCTGGCGATCCTCTTTGCTCTTGAACGAGCCTATGCTTTGGGGTGGAGAAAGGTTATTTGTGAGTTTGACTCGCAAGTTTTGGTTAATTTGCTTAATGCTAGGAAGGTGGTTGATGTTAGTTGGTGGTTGGCTAGGATGGTGCAGCAAATTTTGCGGATTAGTTCCTTGATGGAGATGGTGTCTTTTGTCCATATTCCGAGGGAGTGGAATAGGGCTGCGGATTGCTTAGCAAAATGGGCTTCAGAGCATCTTGATGGCTGGAAGATTGAGAGGTGGGAGCAGATTTCCCAGGAGCTCTGCCGTGATTTGGAAATGATTATTGCTGAGGATGGAGATGAGATTGATGATGGATGATGATTGGCTCTTGTGTTGTTTAATTGTTTCTTTTGGGTTCTCTGGGGCTTTGGCCCTTTGCTTTGATGTAATGCTCCTTTT
>VDFB02035841.1:0-40081 GCA_007258455.2 Sequoia sempervirens | reverse complement strand
AGTTGGGAACCGAAAACCAACATAAAATCTACGATTCTCTTCTAGTAAACATCAAATAACTATAGATAAAAAGTTAGTTATTGATCCTCAATAAAAATTAATTACCGTACCTATAAAACCTTGATGGTAAAAAGTAATTATTGTTGATGGTGAATCCCTCATCCCGTATGAATCATTTACAAATAATATTAGGAGTAATTAAATGCATAATATTTACAAGGTTTATGGAACCTTACTCCTAAAATACTCTCACTTGACATCATACATTGTAAATACATCCATAGGAATACATAAAGTCTACTAAGTAATAAGAATGGGACCCATGACCTCCCTACACCATGTTAACTTCTATGTGATCACAAGCTTAGTAAGTGAGTCTAAAAAAATCTTCTAAGTTTCAATATTCTTCAGCTTGATATGTCAATTAGCAATCATTTCCTAAAAAAAAGGTATTGTACATCCACATGCATATTATATGCATGATGCATAAGATTCTTAGCCAAAATAAACTATATTATGGCTATCACAATCAATTTGAATAGTCCTACAATCAAAATCAGTACGTGTAGAAAAAATTGTAACCAAAATACCTCTTTAGAGACATGGGTAATAGTCATACAATATTCTTCAATAGTGTATAAATTGACCATGGACTGCCTCTTACTCATCCAATTCATTGATCCTTAAAACAAAGTAAACACGTACCAAAGTGGACCTTTGACTTTCCAAGTCACCTTTCCAATATGCATCAACAAACCTTGCATTTCCAATATCTTAACCACACTATTAGTAAAAAAATAAACCAAACAATAATTAAAAGTGTCATACAAATATCTTAACACCCTTTTTCACATAATTTCAATTTTCTCAACCAAGATTAGGCATAAACCTACTCTAAACTCTTATTTGGGAAATATTTGGCCTAGTGCAAACTATTACAGACACTAAACTTCCTAAAATAATAACATAAAGAAAATTAGACATATACTTAAAATAATCTTAACTCTTGGGAATTATATCTAATGTTTCATCTTCATGTCAATTGGTAAAGGAATTATAACCAGATTACAATCTTGCATACTAAATATATTCAAAATATTACAAATATTCTTACTCTGTGATAACCAAATTGTTATGTTTACCTTATTTATTTATTTTATATTTGCTACCCCCAAATTAAAATTTCATTTGAAATGCACTTGAAAGTTGATATTTCATCTCACTAATCATATCCTTGGTGTTGCTAAAAAATAATATATCATCCTCAAATAAGGAAATAATTAGTCTATGATCATCAATACATCTAAAGTACGTATAGTGATCTTCTTCGCTTCTCACAAAGCCCAAATTCAAAATAAATGAATCATTTTTTTTAAACCAAATCTAGGGTCATTGTTTTAAACCATAAAGATAATATTTAATATGTAAACCAAGTATTATTTTCCTTTTAACTCAAAATCTTTAGGTTTTTGTATATAAATTTCCTCTCCTAAGTCTCCATACAAAAATAAAGTTTGAACATCCATTTGCTCAAATTCAAAATCTTTACTAGTAATTATGGATAAAATAAATCTAATTGGGGATAATTCAACAATAGGAGAGAATATTTCACCAAAATCAACTCCCTCTCTCTAGGAGTAGCCCTTGGCTACCAATTTAACCTTGTACCTTTCTAATGAACAATCTACTCCAAACTTCTTAAAGACCCATTTACAACCAATGGCCTTCCTTCATTTGGGAAAATGTGCAAGCTCCCAATTATTACAAGAATCTAAATCTATTATCTCATCATGTATGTATTGTATACAAGACTCACTATCATCTATAATAATAGCTTCCCTATAGGATCTAGGTTCATTGCTAGTACTTAATAAAGAAAATATACAAAAATAATATATAGTGGGCTATACATGTCAACTAAATTTTGTTGTCTTGTGGATCTCCTTAGAATTATAGTAATGGGATCTGCCTTTCTTGAGCTTTCTCAATTTCTTCTTGGTCACCTTCCCTAAATTATTCAATTTTCTCATAAACCTCAGTTAAATCCTCTTCTTCTTCCTCCTCCTCATCCCTAAATTCATCTCTTTGTTCTTCTTGAGGTGTATATTCCTACATAATTACAAAGTGTGCTATCATTTCTCTATCTTTGTCTTTTGGTTGTTCATGACTATAAATAGCTTTAAGTTCCTCAAAAATTACATCTCTAAAATATATTTCTTGGTTAGTGGATTCTAAACCTTATAACATTTAGCATTCTCACCATATCCAATGGAAATACACCTTTATACTTTTGGATCAAACTTATATCACCTTTTTTTAGGCACATGAAAGTGAGCCTCATAGCTAAAATCCCTTAAATATGAAATAAAAGGTGTATTACCTATCCATACTTCATAAGGTGTCAAATCAAGAGCCTTAAAACGAGATTCATTTAATGAGTAACAAGTAGTACTCACTAATTATACACAAAAGAATATATCTAACTATGAATCACTTAACAAAATTTCATCTCTTTCCATAATAGTTTGTCTCATCTTTTCTACCTTCCCATTATATTGAGGAGTGCATGGAGTAGTCTCTTGCCTAACAATACCTGCATGCTTAAATAACTCATCAAATTCCTTAGAACAATGTTCCTCTCCATTGTCATATCTCAAAACTTTTATCTAACAATCTAATTACTTTTCAACTAAGGGCTCAAATTACTTAAACTTAGTGAAAACTTCATATTTGTGTATCATAAAATAAATGAAGGACACAAAAAATCTATATTTTCCAATGGATTCAATATCCACATGACTAAATACATCTTAATAAATAATTTATAATTTAATCTTAGCTTTGTTATTTCTCGAAGAAAAAAAAACTATTTTTTACCAAACACATAATGCTCACAAAAATCAAAATTCTTCTTAGAATAATAAAAACTATCTAACTTCTTACTTAAATTAGTCTTTAAACCAAACTCACTTATGCGGCCTAATCTATGGTGTCATGTCATACACATATTTTTATTTTTCTCAATTACATTGGCAGAGTTAAAGATAATTGTGGCATTTAGCCTAAATAGAGCTCTTGTCCTTGTCCCTCTCACTACCATCAAACTCACTCTTTCCAATCTACAACCATTCTTATCAAAAGTTGCATGTATTCCCAAATCATTCAACTTAGATACCAAAATTAAATTTCTAGCTAATCTAGGAATACGTAAAACACCAGGGATGGTTTTCATCCTCCCATCGCCAAAACACAATTTTACCTTTCTATGTCCAACAATGGGATATCAACTATTGTCCCCAAGGCATACTTCTCCTCCATCACTTTCTTCACATGTGGAAAACCATTCCTTTGGAGGATCCATATGATAAGAGCATCCTTATTCAATCAACCAATGTTTGTTAGAAATAATATTACATGAAGAAAGGAAAGCTTCATCCTGAATTAGAGGGCTTCTTTATGGTTAACCCCATTGTTTCTTTTTGTTTTTGCATTCCTTCTTCACATGTTCCCTTTTACCATAATCCCAATGCTTTATTCTTTTTACCTAGAGTCTTATATTTTCCCTTGGACTTGTCCTTGGGGCCCTTTTGATCTACCTTAGATCCTCTTTCATTGAACCTTCCCCTACATGTACAGCATTGTTTGAACTCTGTGCAATGGCTTTCTTCCTAATTTACTCTAACAAAAAATTTACAACATTATCTTTGGAGTATTTATAAGGTTATCATTGAAATCAAGAATCATGTTCTCCCATGACTCAGGAAAAGAACATATAAATGTAATACACTTATCTTTTTCATCTATCTTAATATCAACATAAGCTAACTAAATTAAGTACATTTAAATTCTCTGTTATCAAATCACCCTTCTTTATTTAAAGAGAAAATAATTTGTTTTAGATAAAATTATTTACCTAATTTTTTTCTTGGTAGATCTCACCTAATTGTTTTTATAATGAGTATGTTGTACATTCATCAAGTGCACACAATAAAATAAAGTCTAAAAGATAAATTTGGATGGTCCATTGAGCTTTCTTATCTAACTTTTCCCAAATGTATTAACAAGCCCCTAATGGGAAGGTTTCTTTTGATACAATGTGGCATTGATTTCACTCCTCTAAATGATTATCTATTTAAAATTTCATATATCATAACTTATTCCATTGAAATTTTCAATGTAAAAACTATATGAGGATGAAACCATCATTTCTACACAAAATCTACAAAACAAGATCAACAAGAACTCCTACTATAGATAAGAAAACATTCACACTTCCACCTAAGAATAAATTTTGACCAAGATATAATACCAAATTTTATTAATTAAGGTGAGCACTATATATAGAATTCTAAATTCAACTGTAAATATGATTTTAAAAAGTGCACAATCCCCATCATCACTCAATTACTCTTGGATTTCCTACTTGGCAATGGCAACATCATGTTTTTCTTTGTATCATTTTGTGTATGTTTCCTTGATTTTTTTTGTGTTTGCATTATCATTTATCCAAGGAATCTATATCAATCCTTGCAGCCTACCCACCACAATTGTATCATGTTCTTCCACATCATGGTGCTATACAACATAGGTTTGTTTCCAAAAAAAATCTTACACATGGGGCACATTGTCACCTTGGTCCTTTATACCTTGGTGCATAATGTCCAGTGCAATATCAAATAAAGAGTTCTCAATCTAACACAACATAACGCAATCCCTTTCACACCTATGTTCTCCAAACTTGCATGTCCTCTCGATGGAGAATATCATCCCTATCACCATCCATCCTGGTCACTCCTTCAAATGATCAAGACATCTAACCATTTTATTATCATCCAAATAGTTTTCTTCTTCTTTGAAATGATGTTACTTCATAGCATCATCTCCAAAAGGGGAAAAATGCAAACACCTAAAATTAACACACCATAATTTCAACCTAATCACATGAATATTTCCTCTATAATTAATTGAATAAATCCTTATTTATTCAACCAAGTATCTAATTTTCATCTCATTTTTAATTACATCATATTTTATTATTTAATTTAAAAAATACTATTCATAACTATTCATTTAACCTCATTTCTAGCCTAAATCATCTAATCATCCTTCTTCTATAGTCTAACCATGGAAAAATAAATCTAAATATTTATTTATGTATGCCCCCCATCCTCATCCTAATATATATATTAAAAAGGTTAAATTAAGTGGCCTAATTGAAGGGAAAACTAAAACTCAATTTTGATGGGGCTTCATGAGGTAACCCTAGACCTTTAGGTACATCATGTATAATAATAAATGACTTGGGGGTTTTATGTTTGGCTAGCTCAATCAAGCTTTGTGATGACACTAACAATAAAGCATAAATATTGGCCTCGTTGGAAGGATTAAATTTTTTATAAGGGATAAATTATCTTTGATCAATATTGAGGGGGGCTCACAAATAGTAATCAAAGCTAGTATAATGAAGAAAGACACATGATGGAAACTTGAAAAATGGTTTGAGAAAATACAAATGTATCTCAAATAAATTAGTGAATACATAACTAGGAACATCTACCAAGAGTCCAATAGGGTAGTTGATTACCTGTCTAATCCACACTTAGAACAAACTAAGTGAAACATTGTTTCAAAAGATACAAACGCTTGGAATGTTTTGATGACTATAATTGGTATTGATTACACATGTGATGGGGGTCAAGCCAATCCTAGTCACACAAATTGAATATACAATTGACTTTTATTACTAGGATTCTCTAGTCATACATATGGTCCAATATTTTATATTCACATGAATATATGTGTTTCAACTATTTATTCAATAATATACCCAAAGATAAAACCAAAATGGAAGAAATCCTTAGCTTCCCTAGTTGTGTTTGCAGTTATGGTCAAGTTTTCCTAGAAGCTCAACTGTGATAGGTTTTTTTTATTCCTTCCAAGGAAATTGAGAATTCAATATGTAAGATCATAGGAAATAACCATTTGGATTCCAACCATATACATGACTGCTTTATGTTAGAAAATTTTATATATAACATTGTTAGGATAATGGGTGATGCAAATTGGGCACATCCAATGATCAACTGGATCATCATTCCAAGACTCGGGCATGAGATGATCAATGTAGTATCTACACTCATGAAACACCATGTTGTTGTACTCATTGGGGATGCATTCTGCATCACTATGGACAAAACAATGAAGACATTAAGCAAGAAATTACGCTCTACCAAGATGAAATTTCTAGGAATAACATGGAAACCTATGCCTTCTTCATATCCCATCAAGATGAAATTCTATCATGTGCACAAATTGTAAGGTTGCAAGAAATGGCCTTTGAATTGCACACAATTGTTCACTACATAGCACAATATTTGTGCACATAATATTTCTTTGCTTCAAGTATTATTTTCCTTTCAATATTTAATAGAATGAGAGCTACCCACATGGTTGCAATTTTCCTATGAAAAAATATTAAAATAAATTAATCTATTAATCACTCACATGTACATTACTATCCCTCATTAATCCCATAAAGTCATTCACATCCTTCAAAAGGGGTAAGGTTCCTTTTACATGTCACATGGGTCTTTCCATACCCATAAGGTGCTCCAAAGAACCCTTTCAATCCCATCCATCCAGTTCTTCCAAGGGAATCCTCAACCATTGATTTTCCTTGAATCTTGGACCCCTTCATCCTCACCAACTATGTGGTGACACTTTTCCTCTCCTCATCCTTTCAAGCCTCTCACAATGAAATCCTTTGATCCTTTGATTCAATCTTATCCATCTAATCCTTCATCTAAAAATCTATAAATTGGATGCAACCCAAGCCATTTTTTACACTCCTTATGTAATGATATGCTACTAGTAAGGGGTGCTCACATATCATCTTTGAGCACAACCATCATAGCTAGTACAACAAGGGTTGGTCTTGGTGAGGTTTATTTGTATTTTTATCAATATCTTACTAACTCTTATGCTTAATTAGAGTGATGCATATATTGTGAGTGGGGTAGGTTAACTTAGTTTAACTTGTTCTTATATGCTTTCATGTTTTATGTATACACTTTCTAACAAATCAATTGACATGTGTAAATTCAAATCAATTTGTATCCTATCTATTCATCTAAGTCAATCAATCCTAGCCCTCCATCTTCCAATCAAAAACCACCTTGTCTTCATCTCTCACCAGTAAAAAATGTAAATATCATCTCAATCAATCTTAGCCCTCAATCTTGAGGCAAACTCTTAGCCCTCCATCTTCCAACCACTTACCAACTTTCCTCCATTTCTCATCAATCAAAAAATCAAATATCCTCTCAATCATTATTTTCCCTCCATATCGAGGAAAAATACCAACACTCCATTCCCTTAACCATGGCTCTATAAATCCATCCCAATTCAACATTTCACAAGGAATTAATCATCCTACATATGTATATGTTGCCACTTTGAGGTCCCTAAGAGTAACCCAATAATCTTCTCCAAGAAATCAAGATCACATCCAAGACATCAAAGGTTTGCATTTAATGAGATATTGTTTTTATAATTATGTTTTGTATTCCTTTTATTATTTAGTTGGATAAAGTAAGTTTGAAGTATGAGTCCCATTCCTTTGTCTTTCTCCCTTTTTTTTCTTCAATTTTTTGATGTTACAAATACCTTTTTAGGAAATTATATAATGCATAATTTAATATTTAATTTTTCATTATTATACAACACACCCTATTTTAGGAATTATGTATTCTATAGCCAAAACCATCCAATCCAAGTCCTAACCTCCTTATCATTCATGTCATAAAGGGTACTAATTTTTACAATTAGCCCTTAGAAGGAAGAAAAGGTACATTTAAATACATGGCACATATCACAAGACAAGAACATATTAATTCTATAAAAAAATCATATTTCCAAAAAATAATTTTAATTCTAAAGTGGGTAGGTGGAAGAAGTTGGGTCCATAAAATGTTCAAAAAGTGGAAGTATTAAATTCCTGATTTTTAAAATTTGTCATGGTTGGACTAAAAATTTGAAGCACTTACACATATAATCTTTAAAAAATACAATAACATGAAATCTAGTATTTTAAGTCTAGTTTTTAAATATGTAGTTTATTATAATACCTAGATGATACAAATTATATTTTAATAGGCAATGTATAAAAACCACTTTTAAAAAGTCATTTTTTTAGGACCATATCATGCACATGTGGGTCCATCATAATTTGAACTAAATAGAAGTATTTTTATAATTCCTTTTTGAGAAATATGTGTATTATACAATGATTGATGAGGATATTTTTAATATTTTTTTCCAAATAAATATTTGTTGATTAATTGTTATTGGCCCTAATTATTGTTTCTAAAAATCCCTCGTGTACAACCACCATAATTTGAGCTAAACTAATCATTTTTTGAAAAAGAAATATTGTGTAAAGAATTATGTGTAGATTGATGTTACATTTTTTTTACAAGAAACTTAAATTAGAAGTTATTAAAAAATACGAAAAACCTAAAATTTTAAGTTTATGGATCAGTTTCCTGAGAAATTAATTAAAAATAGTAAAAAGACAATCCAATCATAAAATAATTTACATGTTTGAAAACTAGACATTATCATCTATATGATGGGTTTTAAAATTTCATTAAAAAAATATGAAAAAATTCACCATATGCCAAAGTCAGTTTTTCTCTTGATGTTTTCATGACATTGTATTTGTAGGTCTAAGGTTATGGGGTGGGCTTCCAAGTCTAAAATAAAAGCAAAGGCATGGGTTTCAAATTTCAAATTTTATGAAATGTGTACATGCTCTAAAATGCATACCCATTCTAAAATATTATGTAATTAGAAACAAGTACTTGTTTTAAAAATTTAGGTTGAGAAGCTCAAGCCTAAACAGATACTTGTTTTTGTTGAGATTTTTCACAAGCCTAAAATTTCCCCTATATGTGGACCCAACTTCTTGCTTTTATCCAAGTTTTAAATTTCTAAAATAATAATTTAAGGTCTTCTAAATTTTCCCAAGTATTAAGATTATATCATTGATGAACCTTTAATTTTTTTAATTTTGACATAAAATCTTTACAAATTAATGACACCCTTTTGACCCAAAATTTATAATAACACATTTATGAAATTATAAAAAATAAAAATAATTTTTTTTTAAGGGTTTGGAAACAAAATTATTATTTTTAAATTTAAAATAACTACAATTGAAATCTATCTATTCTCAAATAAATTAGGTTCTAATATACCACCCAAACAAAAGGAACAATCTTATGTGCTAAACAAACAACACTAATTCATACATCTAAAATTTTTAAAAAATATATTAAAATATCCATTCACTATAAATAAATAACCAAGGAAAATGGCTCAAGAATGGTGACATACAAAGAAGATACACATTTCTTCAATCCACAAGCAAACAAAAAATCTCTACCACCAATCCAAGATTTTTGCATTCAACTTTTCTTCTCTAATGGATACTACGGTTTAAGAAATCATTTTCTTTTCTCTTATATCCTCTCTAAGTTTCTTTTGTAATATAAGGAAACCTTAAAAGACCAAAACTCTCTTTTCCATTTCACATTTCAAAGTCAAACTAAATATTCCTAAATAATTATATTAGACTATAGAAATGTAATATTTACCAAAATAACTTTATCTTTTCAATATAATTTTTCCCTTTCTAAATAAAAGATCCCCAAAGCATATATTAATTCAAAAATTCTAATCAATTATTTTTGTACATACCAATAAAAATACACAAATAAAGTTGGTTAAGATCATCCAATAGAATATATTTACAATTTTATTACATAAGGGGTTCTAGAATCAAGATTCTTTTAATATTGGTTTTACATATTTTCAACATCAAATGTCCTATTACTTTGCACTGAGTAGGATGGGATTTAAAAATCAAACAAACCATATATACAATCTCTAATCAAATACTATTGGGATTTTACCTATGCTTGCACACTCAAGTCAAGCATTATGTATATTTTCACAATATGTAATAATAGCTAAAGCATAGTAAAATCAACCAATTAACACATACAATCCACATTTTAATCATAAAATTCAATTGTAACTTCATCGTAATAATGCACACTAATACATGATGAATCATTTATTATAAAAACCAACAAAACTAAGCAAACAACCTAACAAGAATATCATTTAAATGAGAGCAATGAAGTTGAAAGAACTATTCAAGGTTAATATTAAATAAAATAGCATATGTCCACATATCCAAAATACTCATATTGAGAATGTTAGAGTAAAATATAAAAATCACAATTAATTAATTAGGTCCCCTTTTTACTTTATTACACTTAAGCTAAACTCAAGCAAGTGATTTTCTATTCTTTGGTCATGAGATTTTTTGTCTCAAAGCATAGGATGAGGATACTTGTCATAATCTAATTTAATCCTCATCTAGGGTTTCATATAGGGTTACTTTTATTTTTTCTATTATACATTCTAATTATCCAATAATCCAAAATTCAAAAGTCTATTAAGATGTATTTTTATCAATACAATTATCAAGATTGTGCATCAAACCAATTCAATTATTTGGTCATGAGATTTTTTGTCTTAAAGCATAGGATGAGCATACTTTTCATAATCTAATTTAATCCTCACCTAGGGTTACTATTTTTTTTATAAGGATTCATTATTGTACATTGTAATCATCCAATAATCCAATATTCAAAATCTTATTCAATTGTTTTTTTTCTCTTCATGTGAAGGTGTTTTGGTTGTAAGTGATTATTGGGAGTTTTGGGGTTCAATAATCAACTCCAATAGAGAATCCAAGTAGTAGTATAAAACTTCGTTGAATATTACATAAATATTTGACACAAAAATTATATCACATGATAAAGCCACACAAGCTTGGTGGCATTGCATTCATGGCTTTCATGGAATCAATAAAAGAAGGAATTTTTGATGCATTCTCAAACTCAATTGGAGTAATCTTATTAGCTACTATCAAATAATGCATCTCCACAAACTACTCAAGATCCCCTTCCACTATAGTGTTTAATTCCTTGGTATGATTAGCATTTGTGCTTAGCTCTCAAAACCTAACAAACTAGCAATATGCTCTAGTTTTAAGTATTTATTCTACTAAATAGAGAATTTGAGATAATTGGATATAAGTATCTACAATGAGAAGAGATTTGATAGCCTAGTAGGTATGTAACTAGATAACTCACAGCAACTAGCCATGTTGAGATCTTCCACATATTTTGAGTTTAAATATCCATTCATGTAGTAATGTTATGTTTTTGCACTAAGAAATGTTAAGAACGTAAAGACTATTCAAATATCTATTCATGTAGTCATGTTATGCTTTTACTCTAATAAAGGTTAAGAAAGGAAAACTATCAAGGTTTCTAACACGCTTTGGAATTTGGTCAATTTGTGTGCAACACAAATTAAAAACTCTAAGAAGTTTGATGTTTGCAATAGATTTGGGTATTGTAAGATGAGTGCTACTCAAATCAAGAATCCTTATCACTTTCATACTAGTAAAGAAGCTTGTTAAAATTTTCATGATTTGATTGATACATAATGATAAAGTGTTAACAAGTCATGTAATACCCACACTGCTCTCCACAATGGTGCAATCATCTATGCCTTTACTTGCCAACAAAATTTTATGGCAATCGACCAAGCTCATCCAGTAATTGATAGAAATATTTAACCCCAATTACTCTAGACTGTAGAGAAAATACAAAAATGTTAGATGCACATGACAACTAAGAGGGGGCAGGTGAATCAGTTGTATATTTTTAAACATTGAAAACTCTTATTAACATTTAGATCTGCATTAGGTCTTAAACCCTTATCCACCATTAAACCCTTAACATGTATTAACAAAATGAAAACATGTAAAATAGTAATGAAAACACATCAAACACGTAACAATACTAGACTTACATGGAAAACCAAAGAATGGAAAAACCACAGTGAGGATTAGCTTGCTAATATATGGATTGTAACATTGAATACAATAAGGCTCATTTCCAAGGGCTCACTACCCAGAAAGATAAAGAAAGGCTCATTGGCAATGGCTCACTATCCAAAAGAAAGAAGAAAGAAGGGGTGGCTCACTTCCAATTTGAACTACTAATAGTGCATCTCTCATATGTCGAAGGTACAGTTCCACTAAAGCACAAATAACTCATCAAATAGACTAAAATGTAGACACCTTGTTCTCACTACATTAGGAAGCCATTGGCATTAAAGCTCACACTTAGATCAACACACTTGATCACTTTCACATCTTTCACATCACACACACTTCACTATTCATCCACACAACAATTCACCTTCCAACATCAAATAGGTTGGCACTAAACACTTCCATAGTATAAAGAAGTGAAGCCAAACCACACCACTACTTAACTGGGACCCAAATCTACACAAAAATGCTTCTCAAGACTTCCTCAATCAATAATTATCCTTCATAATTAGTGCTAGCATACTAGGTCAGCCAAACTTGTACTAACACTAACAAGCGACTCCAAACACACTTCTTAAGGTCCAATAATATCTTGTGGACCACACAACAACACTCCACGCAATTCATACAAAATCTCAGAATACTCCAAAACCATCAAAGTATACTATACAACTACTACAACCACTTGAAACTTAAGAACACCTTCATTTTGTGTAACCATACATACTAGGATAGACATCCAACACACTTGAGAGAGCCTTGCGAAACAACTCAACACCTAAAAATTCAAGGGAAGGTAGATACAACCATTATAAGAATGTTCCCAGGTCCACAATTCCATAAACTTTATTATGAAGAAATGTGGAGCAATCTCATTTCTCCTAGACAACACTACTTCACTGTTCACATGTTGGTGAACACAACTTCTTCTGCCACATGATCCAAAACTTGAAACTCTGGATATAATTCCTTGAAACGCCTCTAATCATCAAGTCCAAACCACATGAGTATATCTTAAACCATGAATAAATAAAGAGAAAAATACTGGACACCACTTTGTCACATTAAACTCTCTTTTATTAAAATTTTCTAAAAGCACTTGAAAAACCAAACACCAACTCAACATCTACAACACCGTTTCAACATCTTAACCACACAAGAGGTTGATATCCACAAGCACTTACTCATTATTTCTACATTAGAGGTTGACACCAATACTAATGACAACATAATGCAACCAACACACTTGAACACACTTGCTTCCTCAAGTGTTGACATCAATGAAACAATGTTATGTTGACATCAATGACAACACAAGTTTCCAACAATTTCCCCCTTTGTCATTGATGGTAACACCTACTTTCTAAAAAATCATCAATAACAAAAACAACCAACAACAATATTGCAATAAGAAGTACTTCCCCTGATAGGTACTACTCTTCTCCTACAATACCTACTTTCTAGATCACTCACCTCCTTTTCTCCTCAAAAAAAAATTACATACTCTCTCCCCTTATGGTCTTTAGACCATATCAACTTCTACACTATGGCTTTTCAACCACTTCAAATTTTTCTCCTCCTTTGACATCAATGGTAAAGGGCCATAAACTCATCCAAATCTCTTACTCTCCCCCTTTGAAAACATACAAAGGGAAACACCTACATACACCAACCAAAAACCACTACTACCTACTCCCCCTAAGAGGTATCCTTCAACATCAATCTAGGACCAAGAGATATATCTTGAAATGCTTCTTGGATAGATGCACATGCTTATGCATCTAATTAAAAAGAGGGGAAATAACCCTTAACTTATCTTGGAGATACTAAAAAGTATCTTTTGGAAGAGCCTTTGTGAAAATATCAAAAACCTGATCCTTAGTAGGTGCATGCTCCAACTTCACCTCATTCTCTACAACTTTCTCTCTCAAGAAGTGATACTAGATTAAGATATGTTTTATGCTTGAATTCATTACTAGATTCTTTTAAATATTGATTGCACTTGTATTGTCCCACAAGATAGGAATAGGTTCATCATATGACTATGATATCTTTCAATGTTTGCTTCATCTATAACACCTATGTGCAACATCATGCTACTACAATGTATTCTTCTTTTGCAACAGATAATGACATGAATCTTGCTTCTTACTTAGCCATGAAACCAACTTGCTTCTAAGAAAGAAAGCACCACATCTTGTACTTTTCCTATCTACACATCCATCCCAATCTGTATCTATATATGCACTCAAGGAGAATTCAATATCCTTATGATACCACAAACCATAATCTGGAGTACCCTTCAAATATCTGAATATCATCTTTATTGCTACAACGTGAGATTCTTTGGGATATTCTTGAAATCTATCCACAAGACAAATTGAATGCATGATATCCGGTCTAGTAGTAGTAAGATATAATAGTCCACCAATCATTGATCTATACTTTCTCTAATCTATCTTAGGATATTCATCATTCTTTCTCAACTTACAACCAGTAAGCGCAGGAGTACATATCATTTTAGAGTCATCCATTCCAAACTTCTTCAACAATTCCTTAACATACTTAGACTCTGATATGAATATACATTTCTTTGATTAACTAATCTATAAACCAAGGAAGAAATTCATTTCCCCACACATTGACATCTCAAATTCTTTTTGCATTTCCTTTACAAATCTCTTACACATATCTTCATTTCCTCCAAATATTATGTCATCAACATATACTACCACAATCAAGATTTATTCTCCTTCAACTTTGAAATACAAATTGCTATATGTTGTACCTTTTTTGAATCCTTGTTGTATTATGTACTTATCTAACCTTCCATACCAAGCTCTAGGAGCTTGCTTCAATCCATATAATGATTTCTTGAATCTACAAACCATTTTTGCATCTTCTAACAATTGAAAAACTTCTAGTTGTTCAATGTATACCTCTTCTTCCAATTCACCATTCAAGAATGCAAACTTCGCATCCATCTGATATACTTTGAAATCTTTATATGTTGCAAAAGCTAAAAACATCCTAATAGCTTCCATTCTTGCAACCAGAGCAAAATTTTCCCCAAATTCTATACCTTCAACTTATGAGTAACCCTTAAACACAAGTCTAGCCTTGTTTCTGACATCTTTTGTATCTTCATTCAACTTATTCCAGAACACCCATTTAGTACCAATCACATTCTTGTTTGTCGATTTTGGGACCAAATTTTGAAGTCGAATTCTTCTCTATCCATTCTGACTTTTCCTTCATTTCTTTGACCCAATTCTCATCTTTGCATGCCTCGGTTATTTTTTTTGGTTCCACATCATAAAGTAAACAAAATTTTACTTGTTCCTTTGTCATAAAAACTTTTCTCCTTGTTAGCACACCTTTTCTCTTATCTCCAATGATCTGATCTTCTAAATAATTCTTTTGCACATACTTAGGAGTATTAGGATTCTTTTTTGGTGCTTCTTCTTCTTCAACAATCAACTCTTTTCCTTTTTCTTTAGTCTTTTCGTCTTCATTGTAAGTGGATTTGTCAAATTCATATCCCTCTATCAATACTAAACTTTGATGTGGTTCTTCATCCACCTTAACATTGCATTCTCAACAATCTTCTTCAACCTTTTATTGTAGCACTGGTAGGCCTTGCTTCTTATAAAGTATCCAAGGAATATTCCTTCATTAGATCTTGCATCAAACTTTCCTAAGTTTTTCTCATCTTTTCGACATAACATTTGCTTCTAAAAACTTTGAAATATTTCATAGTAGGGGGTTTATCATACCATAACTCATAGGGAGTCTTTGAACTGTTTTCTCTTGCTTGACCTTTGTTAAGAATGTAGACTATAGTATGAATTGTTTCTCTACAATATACATCTAGAAGATTAGCTTCCTTCATCATTGTCCTAGCTGCTTCCTAAATTGTTCTATTTTTCCTTTCCACAACTCCATTTTGTTGAGGAGTTCTAGGGGCTAACAAATGCCTCTTTATTCCATGATCTTCAAAAAAACTATTAAACTCATTTGAAGTAAACTCACCACCTCTATCAAACCTCAAACATTTTATTTTTAGATTCATTTCATTCTCAACCATAGCCTCAAATGCTTTAAACTTGTCTAGAGCTTCTGATTTTTCTTTGAGAAATGTAACCTAATCCATTCTAGAATAATCATCAATTAATAACATGAATTACCTATCACCACATGAGCTTCTAATTCTGGTAGGTCCACACAAATTTTTATGCACTAATTCTAGGGGACCTATGGTAGAATATTCTTTTGTCTTGAATAATGCCTTTGTTTTCTTTACAACTTGACATTCTTTGCAAATTACATTGATAGACTTTGTAATATTTGGAAAATATCTCACAACATCAGTAGAACTTATCCTTGATAGGTTATCAAAGTTAATGTGATCCATTATTCTATTTCATAGCCAACTTTCATTAGTTTGATACATAAAGCACTTTGCACCATTACCTTTGAGTTGATAGACATTACCTCCTGCCCTAGTTCCAACAACAACAAGAATACCAGAGCTTCCTTTTCTAATTTCACAACCACCATTCTAAAATATAAGATTATATCCTTTGCTACACATTTTTCCTACACTTAGAAGATTATGTCAGAGACCCTTGACATAAAGAACATCATTTGTATTATGCAATCCATCAAAACTAATTGAACCTTTTCGACAGATCTTAGAAGATGTGTCATCACCAAACTTAACAAGACCACCATCATAATTTTCAAGATTAAAAAACTTACTCTTATCACCTATCATATGATTTGAGCATCCATTATCAATGATCCAGTAATTCTTCTCCTCTCTAACATGAAAAGTAGTTAACATAGTTTCTTCAATTTTTGGAGCACTTTCCTTCGCACATATTTCAAGATTAGTAGAATTATTTCCAACATTAGAGCCATGAACAAGCATTCATCACTATCTTCATTTTGAAAATCTAATTCCCCATCATCAGATACACCAATTTCCTTTTCAACATAATAACTATTCTTGAAAAAATTATCCTTATTATCCTTTTGTTTGTCATTAGTAACTTTGATTGGACATTTAGATGCATAGTGACCTATTTTTCCACAATTGAAACATTTGAAAGGTAGCTTACCTCTATATTTTCCAGTGCCCTTTTTCAACCTCCTCACAAATTTTGCTTCCACCTCATCAAGATCATCTGGATCTAATCCATCATTCTTTTCCACTTTGTAGACTTTAAAAGCATTTTCGTTGCTTGTAGTATCTTGTCCAAACTCTCTCATTTCAAAAGAAGTTAAAGCACCAAATATTTGATCTCTAGAATAATGATCCAAATTTTGAGCTTCCTCAATAGCAAAAACTTTTTTACTATAAGCTTTAGGTAGAGTTCTTAATACCTTTTTCATAACTTCACTTTCATCCAAATCTCCACCAAGACCATAGATGGCATTGAAAACTTATCAACTCTAAGCATGTAGGAAGAATATCTTCATCTTCAAACATCCTTAGAGTTTTAATTTTGGATTTGTAAATTTGCATCTTTGCTTGTTTGAACTTTTCATCTCCTTCATATATTCCTTTCAACTTTTTCTAGATATCTTTAGCAAACTGTAGTTTATAACCTTCATAAGTTCTAAATCAGTAAGACCACTCAAGATTGCATTCCTTTATTTTCCATTGTTCTCATATGCCTTGATCTCATCATCAGTTGATGGTCCATTTGTAGGCATAGTATAACCTCTTTAAACAGACTACCAAACACCAAATCCAAGTGAGACTAAGAAAGACTCCATCCTATATTTCTAGTAGGTATAATTTATTCCATCAAACAAGGGAGCTTTGACACCTTTCTTGTGTGCCATCTAGATCTACCTCAAGTGGTTAAGATTCTTCTTGGGAACCGCAACTCTGATACCAATTGTTAGATGCACAAGACAAATGAGAGGGGGCATGAATTAGTTTTATATTTATAAAACATCAGAAACTCTTATTAACATTTAGATCTGCATTAGGTCTTAAACCCTTATCCACTATTAGATCCTTAGCATACATTAATAGAACGAAAACATTAAATCAATAATGAAAACACATTAAACACATAACAACACCAAATTTATGTGGAAAACCCAAGAAAGGAAAAATTACGATGAGGATTAGCTCACTAATATATGGATTGCAACACTAAATGCAATAAGGCTCACTTCCAAGGGCTCATAGTCTAGAAATAGAAAGAAAGGCTTGCCGTCAGTGGGCCACTACCAAAGGACTCACTATCCAAAAGAAAGAAGAAAGAAGGGGTGGCTCACTGCCAATTTGAATTGCTAACAATGTATCTCTCATATGTTGAAGGTACAGTTCCACTGAAGCACAAACAACTCATCAAACAGACTGAAATGTAGACACCTTCTACTCACTACATTAGGAAGTCATAGGCATTAAGGATTGTGATAGGACCCTTCAAAAATTTTGTGGTTCCCTTATATGCATCTCATATTGTTTGAGTTTCAGTGGTCTTTCCATGGTTAGGTTTTATCAAACAATGCCTAAGGTTTATCAACCTTTCATAGAAAACCTTAATTCTTTGTGTCTTGATTGCTTTTTAATCTATTTCATCATTGACCTATTGTAGTCGGTCTCTAGACATCTATGTCACCACTTGAGTCATTGGGTTCATATGTTGACTGGCCCCTTATGCCTTGTGTTACTAACTTGTCCCATTGCATGGAAAATCCTTTATATTATGGTCTGAAGTGTTGATATTTCAAGGGGTCATGTTTACTTGAAATATTTCTCTCATGTCCTAAGTTTGGCTTACGCCTTAAGGTTTTATAAAGTCTTGTTAACCTATGTTATGTAGCGGCCCCTTCTTCAAAACAACTTATTTGGAATGTGCATAATTATTCTCACTTAAGTTGCTCTATCACAAGCCTTATATGCATCGCACTTTGCTTTCCCACCATTGGTTTCAAATTTGTGATATGTGATTCCTTTGTTAGTCTTTGTATCACATTTCTTTCTTGCATCGCATTTTTGCTAATGCTTGCTCAAACCCTTTCTGTGATATGTGCTACCTTTGTTGACCTTTTGCATCGCATGTACCATTTGGATCGTATTTTACTCATTTCCAACCAAACTCTTAGGGGAAATATACAATGGTACCATTGATATCAACTTAGGGACATATGTTCAAATCTTGTTTCATCGTAGCAGGTCCTCGCATTGCAAATTATATCTTTGCTTTCTTAATGCTTTGTGCGATATGTGTTATCGCATGGTTTCCTTGCATCATGAACTTACCACCTTAACACCAATTTGTGATATGTGATGGATTTCATAGAGAAGGGAAAAGAAGGAGAATATGCCAAAAGAATATTCTATATATAGGTGTCACCCACCCAGTACATCACATACATCCTTTGTATCACTAATTATACTCTTCAAAGTAAAGAGAAAGAAGCGATATGCACTCAAAACCTTTTTCTATTGTTTCATCACATAACTTGGGTGCATCACCATTATGAACTAAGGAGGTTCATCAACAACTATGATGTGCAATGGAAAGATAAGGATATACTATTGAATATCATTTCCATCACGAGAAGCCTTCACATTGTTGTTTCATCTCAACAGTCCCAGGACTCATTTGTGATAAGTGATGGGTAAAGTTTGTTGGTGATGTGTTGCATCCTCATTGCATTGGACCAATGTAAAGCATCACAAGTTTAACTCATTCAACAAGGAACAAGAGAGCGATGTGCAATAGTTACTAAAACAAAGTTGGTGACAGGATTTGAAGGTGGCTAGGTGGAAACATCCCAAGTCATCACACATCTTGTTTACCTCGTAATTCCATGTCCAAGTACCAAAAAGAAAGGAACAACATGAAAGGGGTGTGTGTCAACCGTTGATCTTGTTTCAAAACAATTAGATCAATGGTTGCAATTCAAACCAAAATGACTATCTAACAGGAGCATTCTTTTTGCTCATGCGAGTTGTCTTTCACCATTAATGGAATATCTACTCAATCCCAAAGACCATAAAGGAGTGAGTTGTGCAGTTTTTCATCATTTCAACAAGAATTTGAAGATAGAGATGCAAGAGGAGTTTTAGGTGATTGAATTTGAAGAGAAAAAAAACTTTGGTTTTCCAGGTAAGTGAATTTTATCCTCCTATACATATTTTTCTATAAAGGGAAAATTGAGGAAGAAGATTGGTAGCTGAAAGAGAGTTTTGACAATAGGGTTATTGCAATTTTGCATGTTGTAATTTCAAAAGAAAACCTATAAGCCCTAGTTTGAAATTAGAGAAGCTTCTATGGGGTTTTCTTGCATAGTATTAGTTAATTTTTTTGGCATAATCCAAGTAGGGTGTTCAATAATTTTGAACCCTAGTTCCTAAATTAACATTGTAAAACCCTAGTTTTTGATAAGATTGAAAAATGAGTCAAATCGGTGAGCCTTATAAGGTAAAACCTAAGCCTAAAAGGACTAAACCCAAAGAAAAGAAGCCAAAACCAAATGTTTTTGAGGCTAAAACAAAAATAAATGGGGTGAAGAGGGATTTCGCATGATTCATGGAGAACGATTTGATGGAGCTTTTCCCTAGAGAAAGGCAGTTGGAAAGAAGGCTACTGGAGAGGGAATTCTCATAGACAATATGTAGGATTGAGCCAAAGGGATTGGTGAGGTCTTGGTGCCACAGAGTGGGTGGGAACTATTTTTATATACTTATAGGCGCAGATATGCCCCTCATCCAATGTGTCATTTGTGGACAAGTAGCCTTGGGAAACTCATTGTCCCAAATGTATTTGTGGAAGTGGATTTGATTAAGGAGATAGCCAAATGTTATGATCCCCAAGCTAGGGTTATCAAAATTTTGAAAGGAACTCCACTACTGGACATCACCATAAGTCAAATTGTGCAAGTATTTGGGTTGAACCCTTCTACTACTATTTCCATCCATTTTAATGCTTTGTATCAAGAATATGATCATGAAAAATATGGTTATAGACAACATGTGTTGACATGGCATAGGAGAAAATATTTGGGGAAGAAAGATGTATGGTTTACTCCAAAGGAGGTTGAACCTTTCTACTGCGATGAATTTGAAGATTACTTCAAGAACACTTTCTTTGGTTTGTATCAGGTTCTTGGAAGGAAATATAATTTGAAAAAGCATATTCCTTTAATGATTTTGGCTATGGATATTCAAAAAAAGAACTCAAATAGGGGTTTTGACTATGCTACTTATATTGTTGAGTAAATCCACAAGAAATTAGTGGACTTGAAAGAGACAAATGCTCCATTATGCTTCACACATTATTTTGTGCTTATGCACATGTTGCTATGGATTGGTCAGAAGGCCTGGAAGAATTTCATGAAGCTTAGGTTGAAAGACGAACAGGGAAATAACTTTCCAATTCATATGTGGACTCACATATGGGACCAAAATGTCCCTAAGTCAAATTACACTACCTTCTATGATGGATTGAAGATGGGTATCTTGGAAAATATACGTTTGCAACCTATGTATAGGATTTCTAGGAGCATCAAAGAAATTATCAGGCCCTTGGAATTCAAGGAGAACACTGAATTGGGTCACAATTGGGGAGATTGGTACCTCCACTCCCATTATAATGTGATTAGGGTTTATGGAGCTCTGGTGCAACCTCATTGCTTGCCAATATATGTTTTAGATAGATTGGCTTTTATGGAAATCATGTGGCAATTGGATGCCATGGATAAAGAACATTTTAGGGTTGCAAAGAAAGGCTCTTTTATTCTAGGCCAATTTGCTTTCTCTCATTTTAGAGTTGCCTCAAAGGGGGGCTTAATAATTTTTCAAATATGTTGAATAATTACATAATGAAAGTGAGAAACTGTGACCTCGAAGGATTCATTGATAAGGAAAGAAAGAATAGAGGTATGTCTGGAATCTACCACCATTTCTTGTATTTAGAAGATGTGATAAGGAATTTTCATCAGATGCCATGGTTGATGAGAGAAAGAAGCAATGGATACATATTGTTAATGTTTAAGAAAAAAGAATAAAGGTCAACCCATTGTATATCATCCCATATGCACAAATTGAAGACCCTTTCAAAAGGACCATGATAATGTTGGATGATCTCAAGCAGGGGAAATTTCATGACAAGTTCAAACAAGTTGAGGAGGCTATGAGGATAATTGAGGAGAAAGAAGCTAAATCTAGGAGCGATCCAACTCAATCATCTTCTCAAGGCCCCTCAACTCAACCTATGGAGATTGAAGTACCCATTGTCAACCCACTTGTTGACTATTCTACTAATATAGAGGGGGGAGGAGATATAATGGAGGTACAATCTACATAACATGTACCTAGTTAAGAGGAAGTGCAACAAAAATTCCCCTCCCCTGCTGTTAACGATGGCATGGATTCTTTTGTTCTTGATGAGAGAATTGCTACAATAGTTTATGATGACAATGCTATTCATGATGAAGATGTAAAGATAAGGGAATGTAAAGAGTTTATGGATGATGACTCCTTTGTTCAAACAAAGGAATCTAAGGAATTTTTTATTCAGGTAAGGAGTAAGGATATTAATGAAAGAATTGAAAAGGTGAAGGAGGGAGTTGATCCTTCACTACATGAGGAAGTTGAGAAGCAAGAAGAGGAAAAGATAATGCAAGAAATTTTTGCAATTACTCATGTTGATGGCAGGAGACTGGTTAAAGATAGTGGCATTCTTTTGTTACTAGGATGGGATCTAACCTCTGCGATTACTTTGGATACAATAAGAAATGATCCTAAAACATTTATATTTGAAGAACAATATGATAATAAGGTATTTGGTTTTGGCTTTAGCCCAAGATTACACACTCTAGCAATTTGGTCAATGGCACCAAACACAAGGAAGCCAAGAGTGATTAGATTAGTTGGATACATCACTAAAGATGTTGTGGTTAAGAGAGCTTCAAAAATAACTCCAGCACAAGCAACCAAATGCACTATACATGTTGTTATGCTAAGTGCAAAGACTGCTGAAATATCACAAGAAAAATATGAAAAGTTATTGGATAAGCATAATAGGTTGCTTGGTGAGTACAATAAATTGAAAGCAACTAATGCTCAAGAGAGACTAACACAAAAGGACCTACCACCTCCCACTTCCACATCTAAATTCTCTGCTCAGGATAGAGAGACATTGTCTCTCAAAATTAAGAGATTAAAAGAAGAATTGCAGATGGCTAGAGAGAATGAAGAAAAAGCTAAAGAGGAAGTTGGGAAGGTTGTAACAAACATTATTGATGGCATTTTGGGCCATAGGATATCATGTATACTTCATAAATTGGATAATGTTTGGAATGTTTACAAAAACATTAATGAGGCTTATAAAAAACATTATAAAGTTCAAGAAGCTTTCTAGAATACATGGAGTAAATGGAGCATATGGGTAGAAGCTTTAAAAGAAATGATGATAGCTATGTAGAGTGACCCAGCAGTCCCAACAAATTTTCCACAGCTGATAAAAGCAATTCCATTTCTTGGAGAAATTTATGTCTTCTAGAGTAAGTTTGACATGTAGCTTAAGAGTAAGATAAAAATGTTCATGAATATGGAGAAGAATAGTATGCCTCATATTCTCAATGAGGCAAGAGAGTTAAAGGGATTCACTAAATGGAAAGATGAGTTTGGGACAACTATCCCATCTTTATCAGCTTTTATTTACAAAATCAAAGTATTCTCAATTAAATAATTCCTTAGATAAATTATTTAAAATGGAAATAAATTTAGATGTCTTTGTAAAGGAAGCTAGAACCATTATGGATACAAGGTATAATGCACATGATACTAAGGTACATAAATTATTTGAGGTTCAATGGCCAAGCAAAGAGGAGTTCAACACATGGCTTGAAAATTTTATAAATTAAGCCTATGTTATAACAATGTTTAAAATTTGTCTCCTCCTCAGTTGAAAAGTTGTTGCAGGTTGCTGATGTGGAGAGTGTGCTTTGTCTTTTTCTCTTTTTATGCTTTATGTCTTAAAATTTTAAAAACACATGAAGATGAAGCAAAAGGTGTATTTTGTTAGTTGTACAATCATCTTCTTCAGCATGATGTCTTTTGGAAGGCAGGCTAGAGTACCTTTTTCAACATGGGGAATATTCAATTTTTAAAAGTACAACCACTTCTCTCAATGTGCACTTTCCTAGGGACGTGAAGAACATTCTTCAATGAATTGATGGTGACTGTTGTCTTTCTTGAGTTATTCCCTCATGGGTGGTTTTTGATCCTTTTTGTAAAATAATTGAATGTCAAATGAAAATGTGGCATGTGTAATGGCCCGAAGCTTGTTTGCTCCCTTGTTCTATAAAAGGGAATTTAGTGCTATTTACATAGGTTGTTGAATGATCTCCCAGAGAAATTTTGTAATGAAAAGTACAAATAATAGAATTCGAGTCTTTGTTTAGGTTATTGAATCTTTATTTTCTACAGATTTTAATGTTGTATAACCTTACTAGCATTTGAATAGAAGAATGACATAATTTTGAAGCCAATTCTCTCCTATTGTACTCTTCGCATGAATTATCAATGAAATTTGATCAAGGATCCTTCATTTGGTCTGCATTGTCTTTCCAATGAATGTATGCTTTTATCAATGTTCTAATTCAAAGAATTAGTTAAAATACTATGATGGAAGTATAGGTTTGTGCATGTGTGTGTAGGGATTTGATAAGTAGTTTTGGTTTAGGATATCCGAGTGTAATATTGTAATGCAATATTGTCAAAGCTCATTGATGTTAGGATTTAAACATTGTTATGCATCATGATTTGTATTGAATTTAACTTCATTCCCTAGGTTAAGGCACTAGTCTAGGATCTATGTTTGTGTTGCATCTTCATGATCTTTCACAAACAAATACATTCAAAATCATTAAATCTTTATTTATGTTCAAAAATATATGTTGGATTGAAGTTTTACTATGTTCTACTACTGTAGAAATGTTAAATGCTTAAAGGTATTTCCAGATCTTTGTATTTCTTTTATTGTCAAGCAATTATATGTAGAACATATTTGTTATTTTACAATGTACGAGGTAAATTGGCATAGGAGTATTTTAATTGCATTGTAGGGATCACCCTCCCAGGTTTTGCAGAGCCCAAAGTGTAGAGGGAAAGTTATTGCAACTTTCACCTATTTGTTGGCCAAAACCTCTAGATAGCTAACCATTGGAAATGGAAAAATCCATAGGTTAACTATGAGATTAGCTTGGTATTTAAAAAACACCAACAGCTCACACTCAGATTAACACACTTGATCACTTTTGCATCTTTCACATCACACACACTTCTCTCTTCATCCACACAACAATTCACCTTGCATTTATACCCTCCACAACCTAAAATAATATCAATTAGGTCAACCTTAATGAAACATATACATAGGTGTACCATGCAACATCAAATAGGTCGGCACTAAACACTTCCACGATATAAAGAAGTGAAGCCAAACCATAGCACTACTTAACTAGGACCCAAATCAACACAAACACACTTCTCAACGCTTCCTCAATCAACACTTATCCTCTGCAATTAGCACTAGCATGCTAGGTCAGCCAAACCTGTACTAACACTAACCATTGGAAATGGAAAAATCCATAGGTTAACTATGAGATTAGCTTGGTATTTAAAAAACACCAACAACTCACACTCAAATCAACACACTTGATCACTTTTGCATCTTTCACATCACACACACTTCTCTCTTCATCCACACAACAATTCACCTTGCATTTATACCCTCCAAAACCTAAAATAATATCAATTAGGTCAACCTTAATGAAACATATACATAGGTGTACCATGCAACATCAAATAGATCGGCACTAAACACTTCCATGATATAAAGAAGTGAAGCCAAACCACACCACTACTTAACTAGGACCCAAATCAACACAAACACACTTCTCAACACTTCCTCAATCAAGAGTTATCCTCTGTAATTAGCACTAGCATGCCAGGTCGGCCAAACCTGTACTAACACTAACCATTGGAAATGGAAAAATCCACAGGTTAACTATGAGATTAGCTTGGTATTTAAAAACACCAACAGCTCACACTCAGATCAACACACTTGATCACTTTCGCATCTTTCACATCACACACACTTCTCTCTTCATCCACACAACAATTCACCTTGCATTTATACCCTCCACAAACTAAAATAATATCAATTAGGTCAGCCTTAATGAAACGTATACACAGGTGTACCATGCAATATCAAATAGGTCGGCACTAAACACTTCCACAGTATAAAGAAGTGAAGCCAAACCACACCACTACTTAACTAGGACCCAAATCAACACAAACACACTTCTCAATGCTTCCTCAATCAACAATTATCCTTTGCAATTAGCACTAGCATGCTAGGTCGGCCAAACCTGTACTAACACTAACAAGCGACTCTAAACACACTTCTCAAGGTTTGAAAATATCTCGCGGACCACACAACAACACTCCATGCTATTCATACAACATCTCAGAATACTCCAACACCATCAGAGTATAATGCACAACTACTGCAACCACCTGAAACTCAAGAACACCTTTATTTTGTGCAACCAGACATATTGGGACAGACATCCAACAGACTAGACAACCTTGCGAAACAACTCAGCACCTGGAACTTCAAGGAAAGGTAGATATAACCATTATAAGCATGTTCTTAGATTCACAATACTAGAAACTTTATTGTGGAGAAATGCAGAGCAATCTCATTTCTCCCAGACAACATTGCTTCACAGTTTGCACACTGGTGAACACAATTTCTTCTACCACATGATCCAGAACCTACTACTCTAAATATAACGCCTCAGAACACCTCTGATCATCAAGTCCAAATCGCATGCTAGCATATCTTCAACCATGAAGAAATGCAGAGAAAAACACTGGACACTACTTTGTCACACTGAACTCTCTTTTATTCAAATTCTCTCAAAAGCACTTGAAAACTAAACACCACAAACACCAACTCAACATCTGCAACACCTTCTCAGCATCTCAACCACACAAGAGGTTGATATCCACAAGCACTTACTCATCATTGCTACATTAGAGGTTGACACCAATACTAATGACAACATAATGCAACCAACACACTTGAACACACTTGCTTCCTCGGGGGTTGACATCAATGCAATAATGCTATGTTGACATCAATGACAATACAAGTTTTCAACAAAAAATATTTTGCCTATGTTTTAACATTTCAAAATTCAAAATAGAAAAAATATTTTTGAATCTTAATATCCTGCATGCTTATTCAAAATACAAAGCTATTTTAAAATTTTAATTCATTTTTCCAACATCTTATCAAACACGAGAAAGTGAAAAAAAAAGAATTATGATAATAAAGTATAAAGACATATTATAATAAAATTATATGAATATTAAAAAATGTGTTTTGTATGGAGAATAGCCAAAAGTCCCCTCACATAGGGAAGGTACTTAATGGTTGAAGCTTTTTTATGTAATCTGGCTAAATCTAAAAGTTTGCATTTATTCTTTTAAATCTATGCAAACTTTGCTACTATTCTTCAGGGAAAAGTTATCACAGTTTCCATTTCGTAGGGATGCTCCAAGTCTTTGAAGCATGGGTTTGATACGTGCGTTTTGCTACTTTGTTGCTTCCCGTTCTTTGCTTGCCTGCCAAAAATTCTCTTGTCAGTTAATATAATTAGCTATACATAATATTAATATTAGAGGTATCATCTCTGCAAGGAAGGTTTCTTTGGTTGATCTTTTAATTGGGAATGTGGTTTGCGACCAACACGTCATTCCTTCTTCGATTCTATTTTGCCTTCATTTCATCCACGGGAGGCCTCGTGGATTTTCTTCTTCTATCCTGAAGCTTACCAAGCAATCCATTGCAGTAAGGCAACCAAATTGCTGTTATAAGTTTTAGAAATCGGGTCTTCTGCAAAAGTGTTGAAGTTAAAAACTATGATTACTTCTTCCTCCTCCAAAGCATTCAAGACCACCATTACCATCCACAACAACAAACTCAAAGCTAATCTTGTATTTGAGAATGTCAGAGACCACACACAATCAATCCTCAACCTCAGCACTGGAATGTCAATCTATTGAGGGTGAGAGCAAATGGATTGTCGGATTTCCATACAGACACTATTCCAATCCAAGAATATCAAAACACCCTTCTGCTTCTGCAAAAATCCAAAATACTGATTCTACTAAATTAGGTTATTTCCAATCTCCATTTTTACTGCACACCCACTCTTCAGAAGCATTGATTTCTAACAATTCAGAGTTCGAAGGGAATTCCCAGCAGCAGCACATGAATTTTACAGAGGCGTCATCTTCGGGCTATCAAGTGGTGCGTGAAAGTCCAAGCATGCAGAATACCGAGGTTTACAACATGAAGTCCCTTGAGGTACAAATCAATCTCTCTCATATTAAATCTTAATCTGAACATGTTATAGAGGTGGGTCAATTTTTCCAATGAGTTAGCGGAGTGGGTCTCAATACTCAATAGATCGTTTTTCAGAAGTGCGTTAAGTTTTCCAGTCGATTAGTGAAGTGGGTCTCAGCAGACCAATACCTAACTAGGGCTAAATTTGGGCTGATCAACATTGCGTTCCCACCTGTTAGGAGTTTATCTACAGGGCTAACTAGGTTTTGGGAAACATTCCTAAATATGTATGTTTAAATATGTGAGCTAGTCCAAGACTTGAGTCATTTTAAAGAAACGTCAAAATATTTTGTTCTCGGGCACATATGAACAGATAATTTCGTTTTCAATTTGATTTTTCTGGCAACAATGATCCTTTTGCCAATGTCATTTCCATTGATTGTGGTTGTATGCAGATTATTTCTAGGAAATCCTTAGAAGTCAGCGGAGGTGCTCATAGTTCTGTTGGTGCGAGCAAGAAATCTAAGCTTAAACCTGATAAATTTAAATGCAACCAGGGGTTTAAGGCCAAGAAGAAGAATCACATGGGTGGGGCTCTAAGTTTATTGTTAGATGCCATTCAGTTCGTAGAAGATGAGGATGAACTCAAAGGAGGAAAGGAAAATGGTAAGGGAATTTCGCACAGACCTGGTTTGGAGAGTCACCAATGCCACGAGACTGATTATTGCAACACTGCAAAAAAGATGATCCCATATCAGGTTAGCCACAGAGGAGACTTTCAAAATAATCCTCTGATTATTTCTGAAGGCAATGATAGAGAGCATGGAGCTAAGCCTGAGGTTCAAGCAAGACGCAAAAGGCTACAAGCTTTACCTTCCAAATATTCTGACTCCGTGCTGTTGCCATGGAAGTAGAGTGCCAAAAGTTCCCACCTTTGTGCCTTGCTGAATTCAGTGGAATAGTGCACTTATTATCACTAATGCTTAATTTTCCACTCAAGTAGCCTTCATTGTACATAACTGGGTAAGTTTGGCCTTTGAATTTGTATATATATTGAACTTCTCTGTAATGCTTGATTAATGAAATCATCGGTATAGATCATAGCTGATGTTTTCTTTTGATTTCATTGAAAGTTACAGTATTTGTATTTATAATGTCAAATAAATACAAACTAACAATCTGTAATATTGCTGAGGTGCCGACTGAAATTTATGTACAAAACAGAGCATAAACTATTCCCACTTTGACATCAAGACTTTGCTGATTTGAGTCATCTTCTACACATTCTATGGGATGAGAGAGAATTTTTTTACTGTTGAACCATCACATAATTTGATACACTAAGGAAACATCACATACATGAAAATTAATGAGCAAAGCATTTCTATCATGAATGGTTCATAAGACACAATACTTGTTGAAGTTGTTGTAAATGGCATCTCAAGTTAAGCGTTTTTGATTGAAGGAGGGCATGGTTAAGCATGCTCAAGCTAGAGTAGTATCAAGATGGGTTATCTCCCTAGAAATTCTAGTGCTTCACCCCTGTGAACATTACCTAAATGCAATAAGTGCAAAGTAGACCATTCTGAGTAATAAAAGACGAGACTTGGGAACCACTACTCATAAAATATGGATTGATGAAGATTGACTAAAAAAAACTATGTACTTAAATTACAATAAATCAACACATAATCTTAACAATACCGTAATTTAGGTTCATTTTACTGTGTGAGAAGTTATCCATAAAGTACTCTTATCTATACCTGTAATCAAGTGCTTATAGGCTATAGTGAGCATAATTCTGCAACAGATATTGCATTTACTTTCCCATAGTGGGTTACTCGATTGGGTAGCATAAAGCCTGGTTCTTCTCTAATTTTCCAATGAAATTTTGTTTATACCCACTCTACGTGGTCCACTTTGCATGAGAGCAGTGGAGCAATAATAAGCTAGCAGTGTTCAAATTTTGGGTTCATATCCCAACAAAGAGTAAAATGCTTGCAAATTGCTCTCTACTAATGGGTCATCTTCGGGAGTTAGACTATATCTTTGTAAATAATGGATCTAACTAAAATGAAACTAACATATATACTTCAAAAAATAGACTATTAAGAATCTGAAAGGAATTTACAGAATAATAGATGACAATGCCTCCAAAGTTTGTCAAATTTAGCAATCGATTTTCTTTTTTCTTAACTTTAAGAGAATGTCTGCTCAAAATAAATATTGTCTGAAATCCAGTCTTTTATGCTATTTTTCAACTTCTGGAAGCTGTTGACAATTCTGTTGATTTTATCTTCCGAACTCTGTATTGTCTACAGATGACATCTTCAAAACATATGGCATATGTGCTGATTTGAATTCTGTGCCTTTGGGCTGCTTTCAATTTATTTGGGTTCCACCCTTGGTGCAAGAGTGAAAGCTATGTCTATTATGACTATAATTTTTAGTTTCATGTTACCACTTTGACTTTTGGTTGTAATACATTATTTTATGCTTGGGTATACAAGTGTAGATCTCAGCATAGCTCATTAAGTTGAATAGAGACTAGATATGTTTGGAAAGTAAACAATGTATCTTGACAAATGAGTACCAGAATACTTGAGTGTGTTGATCTTATGTCATTGAGTTTGACTGTTTCTGGAAAGAAACCTTCTGGGAGATGTACCATGTGGATATATATATATATGAATGAGTTCATATTTTCATGAATAAATTTCCATTGAAGGTTCTTATTTCCGTGAATACAACTTCCTCGGTATCATCATCATGTGCATGGTATATGTACAAGTTTGGCAATAGAAAGAAGATTATATTGTTGACCTAGAGTAGATCCTACTGGATTCATTCCTCTTGATCTGATTTATTATACATCAAGTTCTTACATTGTTTGAAGCAGGCACCGTAATATTGATCACCTAACACTTAAAATTCTTACAATACCTTGAAGTGAGCCTCACAATTTTTATCATCTAATTTCCCTGAAGTTATTTAACCTCTTCTGATTATTAGTCTATTCAGTTGGAGCAGAGGTCATCAAGTCACTTCAAACTTGGACCTTTTGTTTAACAACACATTTCTAACTACCAGAATCAATCCACTCTACTCAGGTTGGTTTCAGGAAGGGAAACTACCTAAAATTTCTGAGTAGGTATTCTGAGAATATTTTGGAGCCTTTGACAATTAGGTGTCTCGTGAATTTTCTAGCAGTATGTAAGTTAATTTAAGCTTAAAATTTTTACGAAGCTGGTGGTTTCATAGATTTTCTTAGCAGCAGCTAATGCTAAAAATTGGCAAATGTCTTTTAATGAAGACATGTGGCAAATAACTCCTAAGCTGATAGGAGAAATTTCTAGCCTCGCCCAAAAAGCACCCACTAGAAATTTGAGAACTAGAAAGTGGGGGCTCCTATTTTCAGGGATAATATTCCAATTTATCTTTTATTAGTTTTTTCTCATCTCATGGGACTGCCCACTATATAAAAAATATCCTAAATCTTCCTCAACGGAACTGCTTCCTTAAATATCAAATTGTTCAAGGGTTAAATACTCAATAGCAATTTGATATCCCATCCACAGTATAAAATAATAAATAATTGTCCTATTTGTACCAGCAAAAATTTGAACTGTTTAATATTTAAAATAGTCATCCCAATCCTCTTCTTAACATTGTATGTATATGTAGATTAGGTAGATACATTAGATTCCACTCCTCATATTTTAGGAGTAATATATAAAACAACTTAGAAAATTTGTTGAATAACAGAACACAAGCTGTTAAAAAATGTGACAACTTTTACGTAAGCGGCCCTTGGTGAGATTTTAAGGGAAATGTTGATCACCTCTAGTCTCCATATAGGAGCATGAAATTATATCTATACTAAAGATTTGAGTTGTGTGAGTACTTTATTTTATTTTGGGTCCAATGTGCAATACTTCTCTTCAATCTCAATCTTTCTAGCCACAAAGAACAATGTTAAAGAGACTAATGTTATAGCCACTCTTTAGCTAAAGATTATCTCATGCCAAACTACCCTTTACCCAAATTCTAGTAAATCCTCCTTCAAAACTTCTGGAAGTTAAATGCTGTTTCTCAACTTCTGGAAGCTGTTGACAATTCTGTTCATTGTATCTTCCGAACTCTGTATTGTCTACAGATGACATCTTCAACACATACGGCATATGTGATGATTCGAATTCTGTGCCTTTGGGCTGCTTTCAATTTATTCGGGTTCAACCCTTGGTGTAAGATTCAAAGCTATGTATATATTGACTATATTTTTAACTTCCATGTTACCACTTTGACTTTTGGTTGTTATACAGCATTCTATGCTTGGGTATAGAAGTTATGTAGATATCAGCATAGCCCAGTAAGTTGTATAGAGGCTAGATATGGCTGGAAAGCAAACAATGTATCTTGACAAATGAGTACCAGAATACTTGAGTGTATTGATCTTATGTCATTTTGTTGAACTGTTTGTGGAAAGAAACTTTCTCAGAAATGTACCATTTTGGAAATATAAATATATTTATATGGGAGTTCATAGTTTCAACAATAAATTTCCATTGCAGTGTTCGTATTTCCAAGAATACAATTTCCTTGTATCATCATCATTCCATGATAAATGTACAAGATTGTCAACAGAAAGAAGATTATCTTATTATTGACCCAGAGTGGATCCTACTGGATTCACTTACCCCCCTTCTGATTTATTATACATCAAGTTCTTACATTGTTTGAAGCAGGCACCGTAATATTGATCACCTAAAACTTCAAATTCTTACAATTCCTTGAAGTGAGCCTCACAATTTTATCATCTAATTTCCCTGAAGTTATTTAACCTCTTCTAATTGTTAATCCACTCGGTTGGAGCAGAGGTCATCAAGTCACTTCAAACTTAGACCTTTTGCTTAACAATACACATCTCTATTTACCGTTCTCAATCCGCTCTACTTAGGTTATAGCTTCAACGAGGGGGTCACCTAAAATTTCTGAAAATTTTTAGGAGCCTTTGACAATTAGGTGTTCCCATAAATTTTATAGCAATATGTTAGCTTAGTTTAAGCTTGAAATTTTTAGGAAGCTGGTGGTTCCATAAAAAATTTCTAGCATTAGTTAATTGCTAAAAATTTGCAAATGTCTTCTAATCACACCATGTGGCAAATAACTCCTAATATGGTAGGGGAAATTTCTAGCCTCACCCCAAAGACATCGACTGGAAATTTGAGAGCTAAAAAGTAGGGGCTCCTATTTTCGGAGATAATAGTCCAATTTATCTTGTAGTAGTTTTCTTCTATCTCATAGGACCTCCCATTCCATAAAAATACATCTTAAATATCCCCCTATGGGATTGCTTCCTTAAACATCAAGTTGTTCAATGGTCAAATAGTCAATAGTAATTTGATAGCTCATCCAAAATATAATAGCTCGGATGAGATCTCCAACCTTTAAATTTTAGCTATTAACTAAGCTTATACTAACAATTCAATCCATATACAATAGCACTCTAGCAAATGCTTTCTAATCCTATTTTACCTCCATGCCAATATCAATGTTCAAACACACACAAATTTGTACAGTGACTAGCTCATACATGAATCGTACTTACATAGTGATTAGCTCATGCATGTCACATATATTCATATTGTGACTAACTCATGCATACATCACATACATGCAATGTGACTACCTCATGCATACAACACATAAATAATTACTAGTTCATACACACCTCACAAGTATACACAATGACTAATTTATGTGTAGGGAACATCTACATAATGACTAGCTCACACATGCATCACATATTCACAATGTGATTAGTCCACACATACATCACATATACACAATATGATTAGCTTGTGCATTTCACATATACACAATGTGGCTAGCTTAGGCACATGTCCATACATAATGTGACTAGTTCATGCATACATCACATATATACACAATGTGACCAATGCATAGATACATCACATATACACAATGTGAATAAATCAACAACATCGCATACTCACATTGTGATTAATGGAAAAAATAAAGTGGTTGCAATCCCTTTTGCAAGCATCTTCCCCTTTACTTGATTTACTAACACATAAGCCCTTAAGTATGAAAATTATTTTTTAGCCATAATAAATTGTTTCCACATAACCTCAAGAGAAGAAAATATGCAAACAAGTATTTAAAATCCACAATGCAAAATAATAGACAAACATACCATCAAGATGACACAAGGTGTATCTTGGAAAAACCCTCAAAGAAAAAAAACCTAACCTCAAAAAGCACTCACACTTGATGTATAATCTTGTGAACAAATATTACAATACACTTATGAAGTCTACATGCAAGGCTTCTAAAATATTAAACTCCCTAATTGCACTCCATGTGAACAAGCAAATGAGAATCATGTAACCACACATCCCAATCCATGTTTCCTCTCCTTGCATATGCAACTTACAAGAGATTCCCAATCAACCTTAGCCAACAAGCCAAAGGTTATGAAACTCATCCTCAAAAATTGCTCATGTGCTTGCTTTTATATAAGCAAGCTCGCAAAACCACCAAGTGATGTTATATAAACCATGTCCCTCTAAACTATTGATGATGTTTTCTGCACAGCAACAACTCAAACAGAATATAATATCCTATCTCACTTGAAAGGTAAAATCTCTATCAGCAAGTCTCAAGAGATAACGCCAAGGTCTCTAATGTCAGGTCTTGACAATGCATAAACAACTCAGTGATAAATGTGAAAATGTTGGTAATCACAATGGGACCTTACTACAAGCAAAATACTGAATTTCAATTTATCAGATCTAACAATGTAATGATACTTCAATCCTAAATTTAATCCAATAATCAAAGAAATAACAAAAAATAAGGGTTTCAAAGAGATTTCTAAACTTAATATTAAACCTAAGATTAATAATGCAAATGATCAACACTCGAAATGGACCAATCCCCCAAAACTGATTTCTACTTGACCCAAATAGATCTGCAATCTTATAGAAACAGTGCAATCTTCTAAGGTGTTAAGATTTTCAAATCATGAACATTCATTCAAACAACCCAATTGCAATTGAAATGAATAAACCCTCATAATTGAACTAAGCACAATGAATATAAAGTCCAAGCTAACTTTGCAAAGCAACTAACAATCAGTTGGTTGCGAAAAGTATGGACCAAGGATTGCTGCAACACTTCAAATATCAAACCATAAACATTATTGAATCAAATCTAATCTAAATATTATCTTCCTCAAAGCAATTTTAAAGATAGAATGACAAGAACCATGCAAGATAAGAAAAACACAAGTATGGCACCAAATCACAATGTCATTACTTGCATCAAATTATCCACTGTAGCAACAATTCCAGCTTTATGTTACAATATTTGCTTGAGAACAACTACTTGCTGACACTTGCTCTACTTAATTCACTCTAACTATCTCTCTATTTGTCTATGTCTAAAACTTCTTGACCCTTACAAATGAGGCGAAATGTCATATTTATAGAACCCCCAAAACATGTCGGCCTAGATATGATTTTACAATAATAATAAGGCGCCACAAGTCGACCAAGAGAAATTCAAAATAAAATAAAATATGCATTAAATGCATGAACTTCATCCAGGTTAGCCTAGGATCTCCAATGCAACTCGGACCAATGCATGGCAAAATAATAGGGAAGCACAAATCTTGATGTAGCTAATCATTAACTGCCTTCCCCTTTGTCTTTATTCCGATCCAGCATTTCATGAACTTTCAAAAGCACCCTATCCAAGTCAGCCATAGGTGGTAAAGGAAAAACCCTAAGTCGCCTTTCAATTGATGCAATTTCTTCCCTGGATTGTTTAACCGACTTATCCCAATCCACCCTATATGTTAAGTATTTGTCAATGATAGCAATGTAGGTGGCCGCATCATCCAACTGAAGCTCAGAAATAGAATCCTCATTAATTGGGGCATAAACATCATGCCACCACTTCCTCAATTGTTCCAAACTCAAATATTTAGGGGCGATCTTCTTTCTCCCTGTCATAATCTCAAAGAAAGCAATGGATCCATTGTAAACATCAGCTAAGGTATCCTCAATCTGCCTCCTCTGTTTGTAGATCTTCTTCAAAACCTTCTGCCTGATTTGCAGCACTTCAAACCACTCCCAAGGTTCAGCAGCTCCAGAGGAAGGGAGAATTTTATCATTTACTAACCTATCCCTGGTGTACTCCATGATAGTTCTAGTTTTCTACAGCAGGAGATTTGTATCTTCTTTATCCTGAGCCAACACCTCCTTCAACCAATCAACTACCCTTACAACATCCTTCCCAGTTGACAAAATATCCTTGATAGCTTCATTACCCTTGGTTCGCACCCCTTGCAGCCAATTTGCAATGGCAAGAGTGGAGGCTTTCATCTTTTCAAACTTGGTGATGGTTTCCTGAGGTAAAGGCTTTGCAGCAGAGGCGAAGGGGTTAATGGATTGCAAGGGTTTCATTAAATCCTCCAAGCATTTCTTGAGATTCTCATTTTCTTTCTTTAGCTCCTATTTAGTCTTCATTTCCTTCCTCAATCTGCCCAAGATGACTGCACTTGAACCCTGATAATCTTCAATATCCTGCTCAACGGATGTGGGCCCTAAATTGAAGGTCTGAACATTATAATCCTTTCCAGCCACATCATCTTTGTTCTTATCTGGGGCAGGGGTTGCAATGTGAACAACTCTGTTGTTGGCCTCATCTCTTTCAATCCTTGAGATCACCCTAGCCTTTTTCTTACCTTTATCCTTTCCAATCTTGGCTAGCAGTTCATTCCAGTTGGGTGGAGTATCTTCCACTATAACTTGTTTTCTCCTTATTTGTTTGTTCAACCACTCAGGCATAGTGGATTCCAACTGCACCTTACTCTGTTTCTCCTCTTCTTGTTGACCTTTAGGTGCCTCTTCACTCAAATTATGTTTCTCAGGAGTCTCATCTGTCTTGCCCTCCTTTTCTTCAGCATGTTCTTCTTCATGTACAGGTGATGGAACCTTTACTACTTCTTCTTCTACTGGAGGTGATTTAACCTCTTCAATTCCAATAGGTGACTCTGTATAAGCAACCAAAGGAGACTGCATTACCTTATCAATTTCTGCCTATGCACTATAAAGATCTCCCTCATGAAATTCCTCTCCTTCAGTATCTGGATGTTCCTCAATTTTTTCTGACCCACCTAATTTGCTTTGAGCTTCATGGGCGGAAGGAATATCATCATGTTGCTCCTCACGAGAAACAACCAGAGGAAGGTCTGTTTTAGGCACACTATCCTTGGGAGAAGGAGTCTTAGACCTCCTTGTATATACTCGTGCCTTCTCCTTCGAGCTTTCTACATTAACCACCAGCGGGGTAGCTTCTTCTTCTCCTACCTTGGAGCTTGCCTTCTGTGACAGTCTTATGACTCTTCTTCTTTTGGGCACAAGAACATCAACTTCAGGACCTTGCTTCTCCATTTCTTTCTGTTCGGACTTCTTAGTCCTTGTCCTCTTCTTAGCCTTTGGATTTTTCTGTTTTCCTACCCCTTGGGCTTCCTCCTCTTGAACACTGTTTATCTTGATCTTGAAAGAGGAATCCAACTTACCTTTTGCCCTTAGGGTCATGCTCAGTTGATTCTTCAGAAGTGGAGTGAGGATCTAAATCTCCCATCAGCTCATAGGTGCACTGCACACCTTCATTTTCCAACCCCCATAGCTTATGCTTTAGCCACATCTTGGTAAATTTGATAACTGGATCCATTAACTGTTTTGATTCTATTTTTTCCTCTTCTAACCAATCCACATCACCAATTGGTTTATCCTTCACAACCTCATACGCATGATCTTGGATCAGGTTTCCATCATCTTCAAGTTGATCAGGCACCGCCTTCACATTGTATAAACGGACCGATTCAACCGGAAGGCAAGAAAACCTCTTCTTTCTGACCTCAAATTCATCACTGCAATTGGCCCAGTAGTCCTCCAAATCAACCTTATGGCTATATTCTCTACTGGCTTTCTTTTGGGCTTCCCTTGTGATATCAAGCCTGGACCTCTTGGAATAGAAAGACAAGCCAAGATTAATCATCTCTTCCTCCGAAGCCTGGGCGGAACCAATGGAAGGACAAGCCTCCGCAGTGCCAATCCTTAATGGGAAATCTCCACCAAAACCAGTTTTATGTTTGTCTCCTTTAATAGTGGCATCAAAGTCATAGATTTGTCTAGTTACTTCCAAAAGTATGATATGATCAGTAGGATACCTTGGAATTTTGTAAGGGGCCCTTTAGCAGCCATCAACCCGGATATAGGAGAAGGTTGGAAATTGAATAAACCAAGCCCCATATTTCTTGATGAGCTCCTTTGCTTGATCTGAAATCCTTACATGCTCTACACCCTGAAGCAATCTAGTGATGTGCATGGTGAATGTATCATTCACCCTCCTGTAGCTCGAGCTTCCTAGGTACAATTGAGGGTAAACCTCATAGATGACATCCTGCCCAAAGACTCCCCTTGTGCTCAATCCTTTGTATGGGTGAAATCTCGCAAGTGCATAGACCAAATATGAGGTCATTGTGAAGGTCTTTGTTTGCATCACATTAGACAACTGCTCGTGAATTACTTTGCTAATAACTCCTGCCCAATGGTAGTCAGTCTTCTCCTGCTCCATCCTCACAATCACATGGCACATCCAATTCTCAAACATGCCAGCATTCTTCAATCCAACCACCCTGCTAAGAAGAGCGATGGAATCATAACATTCTTTCTTGAACTTTGCCCTGAATAATTGCTTAGGCAAAGTGGAGTAGTGTGACTTGGGATTCTCCAGCCAGGAATTGATAAGCTGTTGTGACTTCACAGTCTGTTCATCATAGAACTCCTGAGTTGCCTTCATGTTGAATGCCACCACATGAGATTTGTCTAGCATATCAAAAGTTTGGGCAATGGAAACAGGGTTGAGATTCGCCACAATCCTCCCTTGAGGACCAATTATTCTCTGTGTGTCCTGATCATAGTGCCTAGCACACTCAAGGACCAGCTCATAACACTGCACCGTGGAAGGGAAACCAGCTACATGTGACAAGCCTGACTCTTTCATTCTTCTAGCCACCAAGGGAAGATCCTCCTTTGCCATTCTTCCTTTAAACTCCTCATAGTCCCAGAGGCCAACATTTGTATCTGTTACTTCTGACCAAATAGAAGTGATCTTACTCTCAGGAATTCTACTCTTGATGTATGTCTTAATCTTTTCTGCATCAGCCATTGAGGATCCAGTCGCTCTCTTACTAGACTCGACCTGTATTCAACAAAGAGCATAGTAAAAACCACAGGAAAGCAATGTTAATCCATCAAAACATCATTAGAATGAGCCTCATACAATCAAGGTGTTATTAAAACTCATACAAAATGATCTTGATAAACTTCGGGTTTCAGGACCATCCGCGGAATCTAAGCCAGAGAGGAATTTTGAGAAATTCCAGGCCAGACAGATTCCGACAGAATAATCATGAAACACCCACTAACAATTAAGTCTGATCATTATCAATCAATAAACCACATAGGAAATTATAAGATAGCAAAGATTAATCATAAAATGCATCATAAATCATTAATAAATCATGCCATTCCATATTTCCTTACACTTCATCAAATTTCAGGAAAATCCGCTAGAGACGAATTTCCGCGAGGGCAGAGACACT